>JAOPTO010001578.1:0-20499 GCA_033822845.1 Tetrapedia diversipes | reverse complement strand
GGGCGAAACCAGCGTTGAAATTTCTGAGTTTTCTCTCATTTTTTAAAGATAACTTTGTAATGGTACTTGATGAAGCAAAACCTTTCAAATAGAAAATGTTTAATTTTTAATACTCTATCGCCCTGTAATAAAAAAAGAACACAAAAGCTTATATTCAAAGCGTGAAAAATCGCTGAAACTTTGAGATTCGTTATCAGCCCCCTTAAAAGATATTTTGCCGCCAAAAAAATTGCTCCACGCAGGACACACCATGCTCTGTACACGCATAAAGTTTCATTAAAATCAGAATTTCAGAAGTAGATGAATTTCCTTATAATTCAGTGTATGAATACTTTTTGGCGCCACTGTATATATGTATACTCTGAGCATGTGCCAATTGGGCAACGATTCTTTTCTTTCCACCCCTACGTTAGGGGAATTTATACAGTAGACGTTGTTATGCTAATAGTCCCCTAGGTGTCCTCGGTATATCATACTTATATCTAATACATTAAATTCCTAACTTATCGATAGCTATTTATAGTTACTATTTTCAGAAATCGTCGATAAGTCTAGTTACATTCCAAAAATTTACTAAATTTTTCCCCTTATATTAGGTATTTTTTCCTTACAGTTTTCAATTTAATTTCTTTGTCTCTAACAAGTGTACCCTAATCGTCCATAGTTTTAATTGGATTCCAAAAATTTATTGTAATTTTTACTATGATTCCTAAAATTTTTCCTCTTATATTAAGTATTTTTTCCCTACAGTTTTCAATTTAATTTCTTTGTCTTTAATAAGTGTACCCTAATCGTCAATAGTTCTAATTACATTCCGAAAATTTATTATAATTTTTACTATGATTCCTAAAATTTTTCCCCTTATATTAGGTATTTTTTCCTTACAGTTTTCAATTTAATTTCTTTGTCTCCAAAAAGTATACCCTAATCGTCAGTAGTTCTAATTGCATTCCAAAAATTTATTGTAATTTTTACTATGATTCCTAAAATTTTTCCTCTTATATTAAGTATTTTTTCCCTACAGTTTTCAATTTAATTTCTTTGTCTTTAATAAGTGTACCCTAATCGTCAATAGTTCTAATTACATTCCGAAAATTTATTATAATTTTTACTATGATTCCTAAAATTTTTCCCCTTATATTAGGTATTTTTTCCTTACACTTTTCAATTTAATTTCTTTGTCTCTAATAAGTATACCCTAATCGTCAATAGTTTTAACTGCTTTCCAAAAATTTATTGTAATTTTTACTATGATTCCTAAAATTTTTCCCCTTATATTAGGTATTTTTTCCTTACAGTTTTCAATTTAATTTCTTTGTCTCCAAAAAGTATACCCTAATCGTCAGTAGTTCTAATTGCATTCCAAAAATTTATTGTAATTTTTACTATGATTCCTAAAATTTTTCCTCTTATATTAAGTATTTTTTCCCTACAGTTTTCAATTTAATTTCTTTGTCTTTAATAAGTGTACCCTAATTGTCGATATTCCTGGCGTTAAAAATTGCTATAAATTTTCCAAGCAACCCAATATATTTCGTATCTATTAAAATACATTAAATAATTTCACCTATCCACGACGCACCCTGAAACAACAACTCGTGTGCATGTCAGTACTGGTTAGGAATGCAATTTGAATCGCAAATGAGCTTCACTTTCTCCGCCGCTGCAGATACTTTCGGTTTCAGATGAATTTGATCATTTGCAAACACGTGGCTGCACATTTCGCTACAAACCGTTTGCTGCACCCGACCACCTCCAAGCCGTTTCACAACATAATGAATAAATTTAGCATGCAAAATTAATCTGCCGTCGTTTTCCCAACCGTTAAAGCTCTTACGAACTCGGGAACAACTGCTTCGGCCAGGGCCACGGTTACTCTGTTAAACACGGTTCGCGTGCTGGCGTACGTTGCACCGAATATTGAAACCCACTTCGGCCAGGAAACAAGCTTTCCGGGATTAAAACGCGACTACGATAATCCGATAGGCCAGAGGAGCTGCACTTGGAAGAGTGCAACGTCTCGCTGAACTTACGTTGACATTTACAGTGGCGGACAAAAGTTTAAGACCAAAAGGTCGAAGAAAATAAATTAAATTAATTAATAAGAAGTAGCTTGATAAATAAAAATAGTGTTCTATGCTAATCGATAAATATTGTTTTACCATAATGATGACAAAAATAAATATATAAACAATATTTGCATCTTAAGCTTTACTGTACAGTAGTGGGAAAAAGTTTAAGGTGACAGGACAATGTAAAACATTATTTTATTGTTTGCAAATATTGTTTATCTATTCATTTTTATTATCAGTATTGTAGAACACTATTTATTGATTAGTATAGAATACAAAATTTATTAATACTGTTACTTCTTATTAATTAATTAATTATTTTACTTTGAAGTCTTGAACTTAAGTTCACTACTGTATACTTATTTCTTAGAGTACAGTAGAAGACAAAATTTTAAGACGACAGGACAATATAAAACATAATTTTATGGTTCGAAAATATTGTTTTTCTGTTTATTTTTATTATCATTATGGTAGAACACTATTTATTAATTATCATATTTTCTTTTATACTGTTATTTCTTGTTAATTAATTAATTTATTTACAGTAGAAGACAAAATTTTAAGACGACAGGACAATATAAAACATAATTTTATGGTTCGAAAATATTGTTTTTCTGTTTATTTTTATTATCATTATGGTAGAACACTATTTATTAATTATCATATTTTCTTTTATACTGTTATTTCTTGTTAATTAATTAATTTATGTTCTCTAACCCTTTGGCCTCAAACTTATGTCTGCTACTGCATACTTATTTCTTAGTGTACAGTAGAAGACAAAAGTTTAAGATGACAAAACAATGTGAAACGTAATTTTATGGTTCACAAATATTGTTTATTTATTTATTTTTATTGTCATTATAGTAGAACACTATTTATTGATTAGTATAGAATACAAATTTTATTTATACTGTTATTTCTTATTAATTAATTAATTTACAGTAAAAGACAAAAGTTTAAGATGACAAGATAATGTAAAACCTAATTTCATGGTTCGCAAATATTGTTTATTTATTTATTTTTATTGTCATTATAGTAGAACACTATTTATTGATTAGCATAGAGTAAAAATTTTATTTATACTGTTATTTCTTATTAATTAATTAATTTTCTCCTACCCTTTGGTCTCAAACTGATGTCCGTTATTGCATACTTATTTCTTGGTGTACAGTAAAAGACAAAAGTTTAAGATGACAAGATAATGTAAAACGTAATTTTATGGTTCACAAATATTGTTTATCTATTAATTTTTACTGTCATTATGATAGAACACTATTTATTGATTAGCATAGAATACAAATTTTATTTATACTGTTATTTCTTATCAATTAATTAAATAATTTTCTTTCACCCTTTGGTCTCAAACTTTTATCCGCCACTACAATACGTACAAATTCGCAAAATAACTTCAATAAATTACGTCCTATAATATTTGAAGGGTGAAACGAATTCGATTCCCTCAGCTCTGTCTACGAAAATATGAATCAGCACGGGGATTCCAGTGGCAAGGAAAGATTAACGTGTCGTAGAATGCAGACGAAATTGACAGAACGGTACGAAACGAATTTCCATGGCGTCAACGTCGCGAAGTGTCAGGAGTCCCTTACGGGGATCGATAACCGCACCTGAGCTCGACACTCTCGGCCGAAAATCTACTTAAGAGAAGAGCCGGTAATGCAGAGGCTCGATCGCGGGCTTGACGCGCGTTCGCGTCATTTGCATACGCCGCGACTAGCGAACGGGAACGTTGCAAGTATATCACGATTCTACTGTGAACTTTCCAGCATCTCAGGAGTGTTATGATAATAATGATTTATTTTGTTTAACGGACCAAGGTCCAAGATGCTTAGATTTGAGTACAGAGGTGAAGATTACACAAAATAAAATAAGATAAAGTAGAGTGAAGTAATTTCATAATATGGAAAAGAGAAAAAGAGGAAATCAGGAAATGAGGAAATCTTGATATAATAATAATAATAATAATAATAATAATAACAACAACATGAATTTTTCTTCCTTCAAGTCATTACAATTGGAAAGCTATTAACTATTGTATAAAGCCTCTGAAAATTGAGGTTTCGTATTTTAACCTCTCTTAGTCAAAAACTTTTATAAGCTCTTCCTTTGAGACTCGAGTTATCCAGGTTAACCTCGGTAATTCAAATACTTGTTTAAGACGAGTTGTACACCTTCAATTACAGTACAATAAGCAAATTTCGTATTTCTCACTTCTCGATAAGTATTATATTACCTTATTAACCCTTTGACTGCTACGGGCGCATATATGCGCCCAGCGAAAACTGTCGGTGTGGCCTATAGGCGCACATTTGCGCCCAGCACAAGCCGTCGATATAGACTATGGGCGCACATGTGCGCTCGACGACGGCTTTGATCATTTACTGCTGTCTTACTGAATTTGTCAAGAAATTATTTTATCATATCCGTGTAACACTCAGAAAGAACATACCTTGTTGCTTATCAACAAGAAAAATCTCGTTTATTTCGTCAGTTTTCCCTATATCTTAAATTCGTTTCATCTGTTCATCTGCCATTTGACAAAAGTTATGTATGGTTTGGAGTTCGTTTTGTACATTTCATTTTATATATTTTATAATATATTATAATTATCAAATTATGGCGTTTTAAAACTTTACCCTTGACGAATAAATAATATATATTGAAGATAAAAAATATTTAAAAAATTGAAAAATATTAATTTTGGAGTGGATAAAGTAACAGTAATTTGATTCTGTACAATATTACAATTGAATACACCGCCGAACAGATTTAGATTGCGTGAAAAAGTATTCAGTCCCCAGCGACAGTTAGTGCCGGCTGCACGCCGTCGACGCGAAGCGTTTCGGCTCAGAGTATTCAGCAGTCAAAGGGTTAACGATATAAATGAATGTACAGACAATATTTAATATAATAAATATATATTATATATTATATAGTCTGTAATTCGAAGATTTTTCTCTTCCCCTGAGAATCGAGTTTCTGTACCAGGTTCGACTGTACCTCCATCCTCGTTGACCCGCAGGTGGTAAACTTTTGTCCGCTACTGTAGCTGCAACGTGTCTGGAGGCTGTGGCACGACAGATAGGCTGACAGCCGCGCTAGAAGTCGCTGGTACACGGAAAAAGATTATTCCTGGCTCTGCATGGTGCATTATACGGGGGGCCAGCCAGCTAAATGTCTCGGTTGCTTTCCGAGACGCTGAACCAGGTCTGCCAGGGGAAAGAATGTCTTGTCACTCTGGAAATTCTTCTTCCTCTTCCTAACCCCCCACCTCCTCGAGTAATTTTCTTGAAGGATCTCCGTGTTACCCGTTCCGTGTTCCATCCTGCTGGATACGGGGGACGGATACACGGGTTAAAGGAGGTATCAGAGAGACGGCTGTATGGAAAATCGCGATGCTCCAGCTCAAACACTATGCTGGTACTCGTGTATTGATTAGGGGACAGGAGGGTTGGGGGGGTTCAAGGCTCATCGAAGATGATGGCACCGATGGAAAATGTCTGCCGTTTCGATGGTGGCGCGGAAAGGAAACGTTTATAGGTTATGTACACTCACGCGCGAAAGTATCAGGACACTTATTTTATAGTAGTGGACATAGGTATAGCATAGTACTATGGTTTACGAATATTGTTTATACATTCATTTTTATTGTTACTAGGGTGGAATATTATTAAGACACTTAGAGTAGTGGACATAAGTATAGCATAATACCATGGTTTGAGAATATTGTCTATAAATTCATTTTTATTGTTACTGGAGTAGGATATTATTTGTTGATTAACGTTTATTGTGCCATTTTTCATGAATCAATTAATTTATTTTCACTAATCCTTTGGTCAAAAACTTTTGTCCGCTACTCTACAAAGAATTAATTTGATTCTTAGTGCTTTAAAGTTTGCACTACATCTTTGATTAGCACTTTGGTCCTGAGACTTTGTTGAACTTAATCGTTTTTTAATTTCATATTAAAACCTAATTCCGAGGAGAGCTAATCTTTGTCGTAAAATTGAAGAGATAAAGCTTGCATCTTAATCCTTTCCTCACATTTATCTCAAGATTTATGAAAATTTTTATTAAAAACGAAAGCACGTCTAGGTCGAAGTTGACCCGGCCACCGCGACCAAGTGTATAATTTTGTAATTTTGGGAAAGCTAATCTTCACCATAAAATTGGAACGATAAGACTCTTGTCTTAACCTCTTGCTCTCATTTATTTCAAGATTCATGAATATTCTTAATAAAAAGGAAAACACGTTTAGGTCAAAGTTGACCCGATTACCATAAGTTGTCAATTTTTTAATCTTAGGAAAGCTAATCTTTACCCTAAAATTGGAAAGGCAAAACTCCCCTCTTGATCGCATCCTCACACTAATTTTAAGATTCATGAAAAATTTTTGGTAAAAAGAAGAACATGTCTGGGTCAAAGTTGACCCGATCACCATAAGGCGTCAATTGTTTAATCTTAGGAAAGCTCCCACCTTGGTCATATCCTCACACTAATTTCAAGATTCATGAAAAATTTTTGGTAAAAAGAAGAACATGTCTGGGTCAAAGTTGACCCGATCACCATAAGGCGTCAATTGTTTAATCTTAGGAAAGCTCCCACCTTGGTCATATCCTCACACTAATTTCAAGATTCATGAAAAATTTTTGGTAAAAAGAAGAACATGTCTGGGTCAAAGTTGACCCGATCACCATAAGGCGTCAATTGTTTAATCTTAGGAAAGCTCCCACCTTGATCATATCCTCATAAAAATTTTAAGATTCATGAAAAACTTTTAGTAAAAAGAAGAGAACGTGTTTGGATCAAAGTTGACAAAGGAGAGAACCTGTCTGGGTCAAAGTTGACCCGATCACCATAAGGTGTAAATTTTTTAATCTTAGGAAAGCTCCCACTTTGATCGCATCCTCATACAAATTTCAAGATTCATGAAAAACTTTTAGTAAAAAGAAGAGAACGTGTTTGGATCAAAGTTGACAAAGGAAAGAACGTGTCTGGGTCAAAGTTGACCCGACCACTTGTAATCTCAGCGCCGTATAATTTACCCGCCAACATAGGCAACGGTCTAATACTTTCCAACAAGCCTAACACTGATGTTCACGACCCCTACGGCATCTCGAGACACCGCAAACGTTTATACCCTCATATTTGCCCCTTGTAACCGCGCGACTGTGTCCTTGACAAGCAGGCCGTGTCTGCGGGGGCGGGTTGAGGAGGAGGAGGAGGGGGGGGGGGCGGTTGGGCGACGTTTAGGTGGCTCAATCCGTGGATCCAAGAGGTCGTGGCAGCCACTCGTGCACGTTCGCAGCGGGATTACACGATTATCCGCATCTGCGGATGAGGTTCAAAAACCACTCGACCGGAACTTTAGCCCTTCCACAGTTGAATACGTCGTAATTGGTTCGCGGCGAGACATGCGCCTGTTCTCCAGCGTTGCAACGAGATCATTCGAGCTGTCAGCCCGCTGGACGAGCCGCGTAATATAGGGATGCGCCCAAATAACTGTAAAGTTCAGTTTTCGAGCCAGAAAGGTGGAAAATACTCGGCGCGGTAAAAGTTTTGGTACCACGGGAAAAGGGGTGATCATTCGTTGAGAAATAACGAAAAAATTTGATTTACGGTTTTTTTTTCGTCTTGGGTTTCGTTTTTGAAAAATTCGATTTCGAAGATTTGCACTGTTTACGTATGATTGCGATTTTGTCGTGATTTTAGGTTATTTATGTTGGTATCACTGTTTATTGGTACACGCGAAAATGTTGAAACACAGAATAAACAATATACATATATAACTATTTAATTATAATTTATATACAAATCTATTCTTCTTTGTTATTCTAATATAAATATACATAAATATATAATATAAATATTATATATTTTATATATTATTAGTAATAGATAATATATAATAGAATATAATTATATATTATACGTATGTTATTAATTAATATATATTAATAATATCAAGTATATATCAATAATTAATATTAATTACTTAATAATAAATATATGTTAATCATATCAAATATATATCAGTAATTAATATTAATTACTTAATAATAAGTATATATTAATAATATCAAATATATATCAATAATTAATATTAATTATTTAATAATAAATATATATCATTAATTAATATATTGATAATATTATATATATATATGAACTAGAAGAAAAGTGTAGGAAATAATATTTTTTTTGTTTTATGAACTATTATAAAACAAATCTGGATTCTAGTGGATTTTGCAAACGAAAAAGGAACCTAAAACAGAAAATTTTATTCCCACTCTTTTACAGCTCACTTTATTTTACACTCGTAAATAAATATTCTTGGGTAGAGCTTTTTAGAGTTTGTTATTTTATGTGAGATTAATAAGCTAAAAAGTATCTCTGTCACTATTACGGAAAATGAAAGGAAAGTTATATTTGGAGGTTGGTATCTGGCTGGAAGTTGGTATCAATTGTAAGTAGGTTGCCAGTAGATAAGGGGTACTGCTACAAAATAAAATAAATAGTCATTGGAATAAAGATTAAAATTAAATAGTGTTGAAAATGGTAAAGAGGAATAAATTAGTATGTAAATTATAAATTTTACTGTTTATTTTTAAAAATACAGTTTAAAGTTGATTACATAAATCTAATACATTCTATTATTATTATTTTTTATTATGTACAGAACACTCTAAAAGATTTTAAAACGGAAGCCAACTGATTTCTTTCAATAAATAGTAATTTTATTAGTAGATGATCATGAATCAACACAACAAGATGACAAAAGACTTATCTGAGCTGAAAAAGCTTATCTTTTATCTAAACAGTTCCTGTTTCTATAAAATTGTGTGGTTTTATTTGTCACCAAGTATATCAAGTATAATTTTATATAGAGAGTTTCAGATTCAGAAATTTTTTTCTAATATCAAAAAAATATTTCCATTATCTGAACACTTCACTCTCTACTGTACATGTGTTTAATAAATAAATTTAAATTTTCTGGTGTGCTGAATAAATAATATTATTCCTATACATAAGTCCATAATATTCCCAAAACATTTTTAATTATTTTTCACATCTGTGGTTATGACGACAATATTTATATAAAATGATGATTCAAACGAGAATTAAACGAAGAGGACGAATTAATAGATTAATGCCCAAAACGATGAACATGTAACGCGTTGTGAAACATAAAATTCGTTGTAAAGTTTGGCCAATGGGAGCTCTTCCCGTTGCAATAACTTTAAAACAGTGGCCAAACCCATGAGGAGCAATGAA
Organism: Tetrapedia diversipes; assembly: GCA_033822845.1. Lineage (NCBI taxonomy): Eukaryota > Metazoa > Arthropoda > Insecta > Hymenoptera > Apidae > Tetrapedia > Tetrapedia diversipes. The sequence continues at coordinate 11,134 of JAOPTO010001578.1, read as the reverse complement.
ACTCTCGACGACCATGAATCACGCCCGCGATATTCCCTGGAAGAATCCTGGCCGTGTTATCAAGATTTATCTGGGCCCCTTTGTCGTCCGGTTAATAACAACGCGACGAACGCTGGCGCAACAATTTGCGGTGAAAATGGCTGGCAATGTAGACGACCGTGAGAAGAAGGGCCAGATGACACTCAGGGGAACTACTAAAGTGTTTTCGTGACAAGAGATTTTCGGCGAGAGAAGAAAAGAGCAGCGGGGATCCGCGAACTCTTGTTTCATACAGGATGTTTCACAGTGTTCGGATGTTCCAGTTGTAGAATTTTTTTTTTATTAATTCATTCTGTGCTTATGATTGTAATTGCTTTGTCACAATTATTTTCATTTTTGTATCAGTATTATTTAAGACCCTGTGGACTTAAATGCTTGAAAGTTCCTTTTTTGTATTTTTAATTGTAGGGGGAATAAAATTGTGGATATTGAAATCTTGTTTATGAAATACTCTGTATTTTATTAGATATTCTATATTCAGAGGATATTAAATGCTTGAAAGTTCCTTTTTTGTATTCTTGGTTGTAGAGGGAATAAAATTGTGGATATTGAAATCTTGTGTATGAAATATTCTGTATTTTATTGGATCTTCTATATTTAGAGAACATTAAATGTTTGTTTATTCATTTTTCATGTTTCCACTTGTAGAATAAAATAAAATTATGGACGTTGGAATCAAATCCTGGGTTTACCTTGTTTATTGATTGGAAGATTTTAAGTGTGTTACAGAATATAAAATATTCTGTATTTTATTGGATATTCTATATTCAGAGGATATTGAAGGTTCTTTTTTCGTGTTTTTAATTGTAGGATGGAATACAATTGTAGATATTGGAATCAAATATTGGGTTTATCTTGTTTATAAAATATTCTGTATTTTATTGGATATTCTATATTCAGAGGATATTAAATGCTTGGAAGTTCCTTTTTCATGTTTTTAATTGTAGGATGGAATAAAATTGTAGATATTGGAATCAAATATTGGGTTTATCTTGCTTATAAAATGTTCTGTATTTTATTGGATATTCTATATTTAGAGAATATTAAATGTTTGCATATTCAATTACCATTTTTCCATTTGTAGAATAGAATAAAATTGTGGATGTTGGGATCAAATCCTGAATTTACCTTGTTTATTGATTAAAAGATGATAAGTATGTTACAGAATATATTATATTCTGTACTTTATTGGATATTTTATATTCAGAGGATATTAAATACTTGGAGGTTCCTTTTTCATGCTTTTAATTGTAAAGGGAACAAAATCATGGATATTGGAATCAAATCCAGGATTTACCTTGCTTATTGATTGGAAGAGTATGTGTGTGTTGCAAAATATTATATTAAGTAACCAATCTATAAATATGAAATTAAAGAATTAAAAGTTCTGCATCATAAAGTTTAAAATTGAAAATTGTAAATTGTAAATATTTGAATGTTTATCTTAAAATAGTTACTGATTATAAATATACAGGACCTAGAATAACAGGAAAGATTTGGATAAGAAGTGTCAATTAATTTGTGAAATGGTAGAATTAAATATTCAATTCAGTTTATCCATTCACCATAATGAAACTTTGTTTTTTTTCCATTCAGCAAAAGGATACAGATTTATAAATTCTCACAGTTACTACAGAATAGGATTAGAATAACAATGGATTTCTGGTGTAATGTTCTTGTACTTATCACAGAATTATAAAATTTGCACTACACCTTTCAATTTTATCACATCTATCAAAGACTAAACATATTTTGTATCACTACATATTTAGTCTTCCTCTTTTAAATTTCGTATCTCCATTAATTATATATTTTACCAGTTACTTTTACTTTTACCTTTACCAACCAAACAACAGAATAATACAGAAAACAATTATTTGTTTCATCTAATAAATAACTACTTCAATATAAATTCCTCCAACCAAATAATATGTTATGCTATCTGAACAATTACCTCCAAAATATTCTGTTCAAATTTTGCTTGCTAAAGCTTGAAATGTTCTAATTGTAAGATGCAATTAAACGAATACTCTTCAATCAACCATACTGCCACTGTGGCTTTGAGCACGTCTCCAGGTCCCCACGCCCAAAGAGCTGCATCCACCCACGTGTTGTGGAACAGCCGGTATACGTGTAGACACGCGTGTGCACGCACACAGGGGCTTTGATACACGTTGACAACGGAGAGAGCAGCCAAGCCCCGACGAGGCACGTACGATTCATGGGGTTGCTTACGAGCTCCCTGACCAAAATTCATCCGCTCACGCAACCCTCTCCCCAGACGACTATTCGCTGTCGAACGAAAGGCAAGAAGATATTTATCGTCCGAACGCGATACATGAAATCACGAGCTAGACATTGGGACCTCTTACGTTTTATTGGGATTCTTACGTATAATTTTTATAGTATGCAAATATTGTTCATATACTTATTTTTTTATCGTCATTCTTGTAGAACACTATTTATTGATTAGCATAGAATACAAATTTTATTTATACTAATATTTCGTATTAATTAATACATTTCTTTTCTTTGGTTCTTTGGTCTTAAACCTTTCTCTGCTACTATATTCCAAAAATCTATTTTTCTCCCAACTGGAAATTTTTTTTTTTCTTTTATTGCGAGTGTTTAACGTTACATCAACAATCAGTTCATTAACGTGTTCAATAGTGGGTTACATTTTTTTACTACATTGGAATCGAATAAATATTCCAATGTGTTTTTTTTATATTCTTTTTTGAAGTGAGTGTCGTGTCGGGGGATAATTTTATGCTTCTCCGCTAAAACAAACGACGATTATGTCAAAATCAACGTCCACGTACCCAAACCCTTGACTTCTCGTCCAACGATTCCTCCAGTTTCGTTGGAACCATTGTCTCCCCTTATCGAGGGTTGTTAGCCTAAACGAGAAACCGATTAACCAGTTAAGTGTGGCGACCTCTTTACCAAGCCCCTCCCCTGTGTGTGTCCACTGGGATCAAATTATTGATTGATCAATCCAACTCAAATTATTTATAATTTTCATTTGTGTTTTTTATTTCGTGTTCACTTCTAAACATTTTAAACATATTAAACTTTACGAATATAATTTAGTTTTCGCCAAAATTACAATTTAAATATCAAATTGTGACGAAATTTTCCGCATGACGAATATAGTCGTCATGACACAAAATTTTGACATATCTCCGTGACGGATATAGTCGTCATGACATAAAATTTTGCCAAATCTCCATGACGGATATAGTCGTCATGACATAAAATTTTGCCATATCTCCTTGACGAATATAGTCGTCATGACACAAAATTTTGCCATATTTCCATGACGGATATAGTCGTCATGACACAAAATTTTCCCATATCTCCATGACGAATATAGTCGTCATGATACAAAATTTTGCCATATTTCTATGACGGATATAGTCGTCATGACATAAAATTTTGCCATATCTCTATGACGGATATAGTCGTCAAGCATACTTAACTCGTGAAAGAAACAATATTAACCCTTTGAACTCGAAAGGCAACTCTTTGTCTTCAAATATTTCCAAGTAAAAAATACTGGAATTAGAGAAATCAGAACTTACTTATCCTAACACTCTTTTATAATAACTTTTATAGTACTAAAATTCTGAAATAGATAATAAATGATAGTAAAAGTGTATCGTTTCTATGAATACTTCATTTTAAAGTAAAATATCTGTGATAAATTCAAACAAATTCGCTTAAAATTTGCTTTTTTCAGTCAAGAAAATTTGGAACCAAGTAATATAACATTAATTATTTATTTTTGCTAATCCTTTGGTCTTAAACTTTTGTCCGTTACTATAGCCAGTGTCTAAAATTACTTCTGAATATGACGAGTTATTTATTTGACGTTCTAAAAGAGATTGACAGAGAAAGAGAGAGTTATTCCACGTAGCAGTCCAGTGGTAACTTGTGATCTGTATTTTCTGAAATTAAAATTGCTGAATGTAATTAATCCTGTCCCCGGCAGACCGTTTGCACCCCCTTCGCGGTCGCAAAAATACTTTCATCCCCTCGGCGCTGATGACGGCTCATATTTGACCCTTGCCATGACAGCTTGTCGAGACGGGTTTTTAACCCAGAAAAAAAGCTAATTTGACATAGTTAGAGGGTCCCCTCCGTGCCCACGGTCCCATTTCATTAAAACGATCAACAGGAAAACGCGTTTAAATACGAGTGATCCGAACGTGGCTGCTGAAACTTCTCAGATTTTATTTAGAATTCGTTTTAAATGAATTTCAGTTTTTTCTCATAATTTTTGTCGCTTCTGTGATATAAAACATGTGTTTTCTGGTGTTTCTCAACTTTTTCTGATTTTAATTCTAAAGTCTGTTAATGTGGGACAAATTTTCCTCAAATTCACAGCTCAAGGATATAGCTCTTCTTAACCTGTACCTAACTTCGCCATTGTTTAAGTTTGACTGTTTTGCATTCAGAAATTTGCAAAAGTGGTGCATCATTTGACTAGCAATAGTCGCCTTTAGAGTGCAAAGGGTTAATCTGTCAGGGGTTGAGAGTTGAACGTAGAGCTACGTGGCAGAGTTGGGTCAGAAGTAGTAGTCTAACCGGAATTTATAAATTAGAAATTACTACTATGCATGTATACTTTTGCTATCAATCACAATAATAATAATAATAATAGCACTACTACTAATAATAATAGCACTACTAATAATAATAATAGCACTACTACTACTAATAATAGTGGTAATAATAATAGTAGCAATAGTAATAATAATAATAATAATAGTAATAGTACTATTACTACTACTAATAGTGGTAATAATAAGAATAGTAGGAATAATAATCATCATAATAATAACAACAACAATAATAGTACTACTACTAATAATAGTAGTAATAATAATAATAGTAATAATAATAATAATAATAGCACTACTACTACTAATAATAGTGGTAATAATAATAGTAGTAATAATAGTAGTAATAATAATAATAATAATAATAATAATAATAATAATAATAATAGTAGTAGTAGTAGTAGTAGTAGTAATAGTAATAATAATAGTAGTAATAATAGTAGTAGTAATAATAATAATAATAATAATAATAGTAGTAGTAGTAGTAGTAGTAGTAGTAATAATAATAATAATAATAATAATAAGGCACTTTCTACACTGTCGTATTAATAACAAAAACTGATGTGTATATGATAATATTTAAAGACAATGGAACTTTGTTTTATCACATAATATTTTCTCGTCCTAAACTTATGTCAGCCACTGTAACCCAGTTACCGGAGCATCGAATTAATACAATCATCTCGTAGCGCCGCGAGGCCGTTTTCGGCGGGTACGCGCGGATATAACCTACCACGGGCTTGTAAACGGATTTACGCTGATAACGCGCGGCCCAAGTAGACGGATAAGGCGTACGGTTGGCATTCGCGGGGCGTTCGGGACCGAAATTGCCAATAGAACGTGGCCGGAGTACGGGAACAGAATTCGGGAAAAACGGCGGGCTAGACATTAGCCAGGCGAAAGGGAGAAACGACTGGTGAAGGGCGTAGGGGGGGGGGGGCAGGGAAGAATGAGCGAACGAGGGAAGCACGTTCTTCCTTTAGCCGAAGCCGCCATGATGTGACCGCTGTATGAAATATCGCGGAAATTCGCCGTTATTTAATCGACTGCGGATTCAATCGAGCCCCGGGAACGGTCACTTGATTATGACGCTGATCGTGTCGGAATGAGGCAGAAATGTATCTACAGGGTGGGCCTCGCAACCTTGCTCACTTTCTTTATGCGAATAGTGAGTTACAGTGACTGGAAAAATTGATCGAATTAACCTCTATTATGTTTTTTTTTTATTTAATTGAGCTTTGGGAACGGTCACTTGATTATGACGCTGATCGTGTCGGAATGAGGCAGAAATGTATCTACAGGGTGGGCCTCGCAACCTTGCTCACTTTCTTTATGCGAATAGTGAGTTACAGTGACTGGAAAAATTGATCGAATTAACCTCTATTATGTTTTTTTTTTATTTAATTGAGCTTTGGGAATGGCTACCCGATTATGACGCTATCTATAGGGTGGGTATCGTAACCTTGATCATTTCATGTAAATAGTGAGTTACAGCGACTGGAAAAATTGATCGAATTAACCTCTATTATGTTTTGTTATTTAATTAAGATCTGAGAACAGCCACTTGATTATAACGCTATCTATAGGGTGGGTCTCGCAAACCTTGCTCACTTTTTTACGTAAATAGTAAATTACAGTGACTGAAAGGGATTGATCGAATTAACCTCTATTATGTTTTTTCTATTTAATTAAGGTCTGAGAACAGCCACTTGATTATGACGCTATCTATAGGGTGGGTCTCGCAACCTTGTTCACTTTCTTTATGTAAATAGCGAGTTATAGTGACTGGAAAAATTGACCTTTAATATATTTCTTATTTAATTGAGCTTTGAAAACGGCCACTTGATTATGACGCTATCTATAGGGTGGGTCTCACAACCTTGATCATTTCATGTAAATAGTGAGTTATACAGTGACTGTAAAAATTGGTCAAATTGACCTCTATTATATTTTTTATTGAATCGGGATATATTATAAATACTGATTGTAGGTTGCAATAGTTAATTGAAATGTTTAGAAAGTACGATAAAGAATACTTATTAGAAGGATAAGTAAATATTAAAATCACAATTGTATTTGATAGAAAACGTAGCTTAACCATTCATGAGTTGCTATATTTAATATAGAACAGCTATTCAAATGGATTTCACATAGAGATCTATTTTACCCTTTAAGTAGTGTATCTTGGATTACACCTGAGGTATTTTGTACACTTTTGCATATCTGAATTCTCTATAAACGCATAAAAGTCCGTAGTCCAGTTATAGAACCCACAGTCCATTGATCCTTAACATGCACCTCAATTCATACCTCATATTAGCTATTTTTATATTACTGCCCTCCATTTTCTCCTCACTCGTTACCTTAAGTTTTCACTTTTACCGCCATTTTCTCTTTTTCCCCCTACAATTCTTCTAACGTACTTCGCTGGCCGGTATACCGAATGAATAACTGAAAATGTATAATACAATCAAGCTGCTTTGATATAAACAGAGTTCGTATAAACGAAGCTCCGTTGTACCGTTCTTACCTGCTCAGCAACCTATAGGGAGGAACTGTAACGCGACTATAACCTGGTTTCTCGCGAAAGAGGCGAAGCTCGAGTCCGCATATACAGGGTTAAACGACTGGATACTTTAGGGACGAGCATCGTGCATGAAAATTCGAACGATCCGCAAAGGAAATCTCCATGAAAGGTTCTCCACGGTTAACCGGTGGCGGTTAGCGGGCTAGCAGTGCTCGCCGCGCCCTCTCCGCTCCGCTTTGCTCGCTCGCAATAGCGGCGGGTAAACACTGTAAGCGGTAAAAACGTTCCGCCGCGAAAGGGGAGGATTTCAAAAGGAAAGGTAAACCAAAGAGGTTCACAGAGTTGGCTCGATAGCGGTTCCGCGGCGGTAATTACGGTTCTCCGGTAACAAGTTGCTGCTTCTGAACGGCACTGTAATTTCCGAGGAAAAGGACTTTCACGGGTCAAACATCTGTCCTCCATTTTGTGATCGTGCCTCCCCGTCTGCGCGACGATCGTTCATACCCGAGCACTGTGATGTTGCTATTGCTATTGTCAAATTTATCCTCCAGAAGCACTCTCCAGAGTATAGTTTGTTCGAAAAAGGGGGCGGTTCCTAGAAAATACAGTCTGGTTCATAAGTTTTCAGATACATGCAGATCTTAAACATAATTCATTACCCGAGCACTGTGATGTTGCTATTGCTATTGTCAAATTTATCCTCCAGAAGCACTCTCCAGAGTATAGTTTGTTCGAAAAAGGGGGCGGTTCCTAGAAAATACAGTCTGGTTCATAAGTTTTCAGATACTTGCAGATCTTAAACATAATTCATTACTCGAGTAATGTAATATTGCTATTGCTATTGTCAAATTTATCCTCCGGGAGCACTCCCCAGAGTACTGTTTGGAAAAGGGAGCGGTTCCTAGAAAATACAGTCTGGTTCATAAGTCACCAGATATTTGCAGATGCTTAAACATAATTCATTACTCGAGTAATGTAATATTGCTATTGCTATTGTCAAATTTATCCTCTAGAAGCACTCTCCAGAGTACAGTTTGTTTGGAAAAGGGGGCGGTTCCTAGAAAATACAGTCTGGTTCATAAGTTTTGAGATACTTGCAACTGCTTAAACAAAATTCATTACTGTCGTTCATTACTCGAGTAATGTAATATTGCTATTGCTATTGTCAAATTTATCCTCCGGGAGCACACTCCAGAGTACAGTTTGTCCGAGAAAGGGAGCGATTCCTAAGAAGTACAGTCCGGTTCATGAGTTTACAGATACTTGTAAATCTTAAACACAATTCATTACTCGAGTAATGTAATATTGCTATTGTTATTTTCAAATTTAGCCTTCAGGAGCATTTTCAAGAGTATATCCTGTTAAATGAGGAAAAGGTCTCTAGAAAGTACAGTCTGGTTCATAAGTGTGAGATACTTGTAAATCTTAAACATAATTCATTACTCGAGCACTGTGATGTTGCTATTGCCATTGTCAAATATATCTTTCGGGAGCATTCTCCAGAGTATAGTTTGTTCGAAAAAGGGAGCAGTTTTTAGAAAGTACAGTCTGATTCAGAAGTCTTCAGATACTTGCAGATGCTTAAATATAATTCATTATTGTTGTTCATGGCCGAGTAATGTAATATTACTATTGCTATTGTCAAATTTAACCTTCAGGAGCACTCTCCAGAGTACAGCCTATTAATAGAGGGAAAGGTGTCTAGAAAGTACAGTCTGATTCATAAGTTTTCAGATACTTGTAGATCTTAAACATAATTCATTACTCGAGTACTGTAATATTGCTATTGTTATTTTCAAATTTAGCCTCCAGGAGCAGTTTCAAGAGTATATCCTGTTAAATGAGGAAAAGGTGTCTAGAAAGTACAGTCTGGTTCATAAGTCATCAGATACTCACAGATTCTGAAACAAAATTTATTACTGTCGTTCATACTCGAGCACTATAATATTGGTATTGCTATTATCAAATTTATCCTTCGGGAACATTATCCAGAGTACAGTTTATTCAAAAAAGGGAGTGGTTTCTAGAAAGTACAGTCATTGAATACTTGCAACTGCTTACACAAAATTCATTACTGTCGTTCATACCCGTTGACGAGAAACAGAGTTAAATATTTCATCGATCAAACTAAACTGCAACTGTACATTTAATTTCTTCTCAGTAAAAAAATACACGTGCTTTCTTATACCTCTACATTCACCTGTATATAGTAGACATCAAAAGCATTACTAATAAAAAGTATTACCTTTAAAGAAAGCTTTTTCAGTTAAAGCTAACAGTACCCAATCTATAAATTAAATTCTATTCTAAATATACATTTGTGTATACACAAAAATAATATAATTTAGTAATTCTTTTTGTAAATTTTGCTCGTGAAGTCCCGGTCAAATTGACGTAAACCCAGTGTTAAGAAAGCACCCGCAGGAGTCGAAAGGTCGGCTTCGCACGAGGCTAGCTCGCTGGCCGTAATAGCGGAAGGAGATTTCCGTACATGGTTATTATGTAAGTGTACACGTGCGCAATTGGCCGCGTGAACACCGGCTACACGTATGTAAATGCGGCTCCCGCCTGTATATATGGCCGGCTTTGCGGAGTTACTGCAAATTGCGCGCGCGAACACGCGCGCCAACGTACACCCCCGTTCATAAGTACTTGGGACAGTTACGCTCGTGCTCACACGTTTTAGGACACCCTTTATATAATTAGCGTGAATTACGAAGGTGGAATTTATTCGAAGTTCACTTTTGCTTTGAAATTGTTAACGATATTAACCCTTTGCACTCGAGAGGGTTAATCGTCTAATAATATTAATTTCACAGATTTTTAAGTGTAAAATATTTACCAAGATTTTTGATTATATTAACCCCTTAACCTACGATTTACGTTCGAGAATTTTGGACCGAAAACGTAAACAAGCTCGCACATCCTTAGAGCCGTTCGCACGACTTGTATCACACCGTTGCAGATTATTAATTTTGTATTATTAATTTTTGTATAAATGAACTTTTTGTAGTACTTGAATCTACCACAATTATTACATCAGGTTGTAATTATTTATCAAATGTTTCACAAATATTTATAACTTTAGGAGGGCACCGCCGCTAATATTTATATTTGATCCGATCATCGTACGCGGGCTATGCCCGTCATTGTAGGTTAAGGGGTTAAACCTCATTTAGTTTAGTTAAGCCATATACTAAAATTTACACGTGGACTTTTTCACATACAAGGCTTGCTATATCAGCTCTCAAAACATATAGTGATTATACGGCTTAAGTGTGAAATGGGATGCAAAAAAAAAAATAAAATAGAATTAAATCCTCTGTCGGGAAAAAACGAAATTACTTCCCGAATAACTCAATAATAACTGTTTAACCGCTTGACATACAATGACGTCAGGGAGACGTCAAGATGTTTTGAAATGTTTCATACTTTACAGAGCTACTAATTTATTACTTTATAATATTACTGAATTATTGTCTGTCAACATTATATCTGAACCTGATTATGAAATGTTATATAGTAATTCAAATTTCAAAATAAAATGTTTTATTCCTAACCTTGTATATACAGGGTGTTCGGATAGTCCTGGGCTTAAATTGAAAGAGTAACTCCCTGAGACATTCTAAGACGAAAATCAAGAGTAACGATTTTGCGTTTGAGGCTTTGTTTACGAGTTATAAGTAGTTAAAGATATCGTTTAATCCGGACCGTTCGACGCTTGAGCATCACTGTGGACTCAGCGACGTTACCGACCGAGTTGCCTCGGTTACCCGCTCTCAAGCGTCGAACGGCCCGGATTAAACGATATCTTTAACTAGTTATAACTCGTAAACAAAGCCTCAAATGCAAAATCGTTACTCTTGATTTTCGTCTTAGAATGTCTCAGAGAGTTACTCTTTCAATTTAAGCCCAGGGCTGTCCGAACACCCTGTATATAACC
>JAOPTO010001577.1:0-13378 GCA_033822845.1 Tetrapedia diversipes | reverse complement strand
AATTTCTACTTTTATTTAGAGCGATGGTACGGTAGGGCTCAGGTGTAAAACAAAGTGAAGTTCTTTGATAATATTATATACATAATAAGCAACTTACTTTATCAGAGTATTCATATAGAATCGAAAAACACGGATAATCAAGGCATTCAATTTTTGTTACACATTATTTATTAATAATTATAAGAAATTTCTACTTTTATTTAGAGCGATAGTACAGTAAGACTCAGGTGTGCGTAAAGTCTGTATGTACATAAGCCTGCGTCCAGATAAACAAACGCTGCCATAAGAACAAGATTCGAAATGAATCCCCCCCCCCCTCCTGCACCGAATGTGAATTTTCGCAGTATCATTCGTTAGGTTTCAATAAGGGCTGCTGCACCGTCAGCAAAATACCGTGCCCCCCTCTCCCGCGGGAGAGTAAATTGGAAAAAGGGGATGCAAGCCCCCCCTATACAGAAACCGACACGCAGACGTGCACGTTGCATTGTCACGTCGGCGACGGCGTCACGGTGCGTCGGCGTGTCGATGCGTTTCTTATTGTCAGATACGTATCTCTATGTTATGCGTACGCGCAACCAGTGCGTGCGCCCATGCATTTATGCATCGCATTAATGCGAACTGTTATGCAGGAGAGAAGGTTGGAAACAACACTTAAATAAACTTAACACTCACTTGGCGCTTTACCGAGGTTCTTATTGTATAGACCGAAATTACAGGCTAGGTAACTCTTGGACACCAATTATTGAATCGAATCCCCGAATAAAATACTCTCTTATTTGAAATATTTTGATACTTTATTATATACCACGAGGAAGTGTCTGAAGAGTCTCTGATCGAACCTTGCGAGCATTCTTATGAGACTAGCAAAACGCAGTGGTCGAAATTCCTACAACCCCATCCGGGTCCTTCAGCCCCTTTGTTCTATTTCTTAACCTATTCGAACTTTCTCAAATTCCAGATATGGCTTAACCTTTTAAAAGAGGAAGTCCTTGAGAAAGTACATTAAAAGAAAACTGGCTTATGGTTTATTTTTTCTCGTAGTATTATTGTATTCCGCTGTAATTCGCAGGTTATTTTTGTATATAAAAAAATGCAACTTCCAGCGAAATAAAAGACGAAAGTTTTATTTCAATATCGCAGAAATATTCAGTATAGACGTAAGTCTTAAGACGACCCAAACTGTTCTTTTTTTCAAAAAAGGATTCGGGGCTTTCATAAATTTTAAAATGGACAGGTGGGGGTTGTTTTGGGATAGTGGTTAGAAATCTAGTATACGGTTAATTTTTGCTTCGTCGTATTTCTGTACTCAACTTCTAACATTACTCAACTCTACGTATTCCCTCGACGAAACGACGCCACTGACTCCCTCAGCTACCGACGACCAAGCATATTATAATGCATAGGTAGTCGCGAGACGCGAAGACGAACCATGGCGGCCATGGGGATGATGGAATAGTGATAGATCTCTAGGTTGCTGGAATAGTGATAGATCTCTAGGTTGCTGGAATAGTGATAGATCTCTAGGTTGCTGGAATAGTGATAGATCGTTCCCGGGCCGATCACCGATTACCACGTTCCTCTCCCCTGTCCAATCTTTTCGCCTCTGCTCCTTGAGAACGCGACGCATCACTTGGAGGAGGTTTTAATTACACGTCGCGCGACCGAAGCCGCGTGTAAGCACCCATCTCACGACGAGTACCCCCCGGAGGGCGTTCCCAGGGGGAGAAAGATAAGGAAAGTCGAGAAAAGAGGAAAAGAAGAAAAACAGTCCGGACCACGTGTTATTAGGGACCGTGCGTGGGCGTCTGAACCAGCCATGTTATTATTTTATAGTCGTCGGACTCTCTACGAAGGTCCCTTCTTCTTTTTGATCGTCGAATGGATCGAAGATTGATCTGAGGGATCCCGCGGGTGCACATCTTGCGCAAAACAGCGTGTGCATATGTTGATTATTTTGATGGATTGAACAGGATTCTGATAGAGAACGCTTTACTGATCATGACATATGCTTTAAGATACATTAGCTGATTGATAGAAAACTAAATAAATACGAAGCCTTAAATAGAAGTATTAGAATTTGAAAGAAAGAACGCAGAATAGACTCAGAGTAAATTCAGACTTAGCGCGGTGCTAGCAATAATGATTGGCACGCTGATTTACTATCCTAAGTGTTAGGACATTTATGAGTACTCGCATCAGTACCGAGCTCTCACAAGAATAGATAATTACACGCGACGCGATATTAAAGCGATAAACAATCTTTCTACTTTTTCTTTCTCTTCCTCTCTCCCTCATCCCTCTCTCTCTCTCATCCCCTCTGTGTTCCTCTCTGGTAAAACGGCTATTAATACCCACACGATGAAAGGACCGCGGATTTATAATTGGGTTACGAAGAATTTTTAGCTCGCCCGTGATTGCCACCTGCCTGTATCGTCCATCCACGCGATAACATCTGATCGAGAGATGTCCTTCTTTCCCTCTCTGTTCGACGAACGCGCGTTAAATCTGCTCGTTTTGCATCGACACAACCGACGATCGATGCGCACCGCGTTCGATCCTCGCCGCTGGTAATTAACGGAGCTGAACACGGGGCGAGGAGTTGGTTCTTTACGAGAATCACGAGAGGCCGGGCATAGTCGCGATCCTAATTGTCCCGCTCTGCCACGGTGAAAGTGTGAAAAACGATATCCCTCTTTACGGCTGCTCTAATTTCAACGAAACCAATCACTCGAGCAGCTGTTGTCAGCTTTTGCTCTTCGTTTATCGACGTCAGGCTGAAACCGACTACGAAGAGCAATCGCGGCGCGTGGAACCCGTCCAGCGTTGTCTTCTCGATTCCTCGAATTATCGCGGAGAAACGATAAACCGGCGACCAAGAAAAAGGGAGCACGATTTACGAGAGGGAGCGACTTCTGTGTTTCCTGCGATTTTTCAGAGACACGTTTCGCTTGTTCGCCGCGCGACCGGTTTATCGAGGCTCTAACGCTAACCTGAATCCTGTTGGATTTGAAGTAAGGGTATAATTATGGTTTGTCCCTTCTCGCCTACGGTATGACGGTCGGGGCAAGTAGATTTCGGACAGACCCCAGAATCAGTGAAAGTGAGGACGGCAAAGACAGAAAATAAAAACTAGTAACTTAGAGAATTTCATACAGAACGGACTACAGTTGTTTTATTTGTCCCTAGTACCCTTTTTCCTGCCCATCTCTAACACTCTTGCGGGCATTATTGCATATCCGCAATTTTCTATTTAACCCTTTCGCTTCGAGCGCCGGATACATCCGGCATCTTGTAAATATATAAATATCTGTAAAAGTATTTACTTGTGGGTTGTTACAGATTTGTGTTTTACGAATGAATGAGTGAATGATAGATTCACTGCGATAGATTGATTGCGATAGATTGACTGCGATAGATCGACTGTATAACTGTGTTGTCGCGCCCAGGAAGGTCTTTTGTATTTATATTCCCTGGACGCGTTGAGAGAGGGAAAATGCGGAGACATGGAAAGGACTCTGCGAATGTCTTTTGGATTCCAATGAGGCTGCAATCAAACGCCCGTGGTAATCAAGGTCGCCTTTGGACCGAAGAATGGGCCGACGTTCTGGCCCTGTTGTAAAGCGTTTGATGCAGCCCCATAGGACACCCGTACGAGTTCCATGTCACCACATATCTAAAAATATGTAAACTGTAATTAATCTAATGTTATTATAATAACTAATATAATTTTGTATAAGTCTTTTCATATTAAAAATGTGAGCTATACTTGTTACGTTAGAACAACGATTGTTTTATTAAGCACTGTGCACATTTCTGGAGCGTACTTTCGTTCAGTGACGGTACTTCGGCGAACTGCGCTGCCGAAGCGAAAGGGTTAAACTTAACAAACCCCGTTCGAAGGAGAAGGCGCGTCAGCGAGTTGTTCCGGTACTGGCGCGTGAACGACAGTTCTGGGTTCCGAGAGACCGAGCCAAAAGCACCGACTCCACGTGGGCAGCGCGTAAATCTCTCTCGGTTCCTTTATCGTCGTGTTAACAACGCTCCGGCGCGCTCGATCGCGTCGCTAACGAGAGCCGGGAGAAAGTAGATTCGCGCTCGAGAAGCCCTCTTTCTCTTCCCAACCGTTAGCCGGCCGGTGTACGATCGATCGCCGGTTACCCAAGCCCTCGACGATCCTCCTCGATCATCGTTTCGGCGTCGTAAAGAAGCCGATGGCTACCGTGACGAACGGAGATCGAAATGAGCCGAGAAGGATCGGTGGAGTGGAAGGGATCGAGTCTTCTGGTGTGAATGACGCTCGTTAGTTCAACAACGGCTAATTCTTTGAGATCGAACAGCGCTACAGGTATATAGGTGTGTAATGTCGCGAGTATACAAATTTCGAGATGTGTACAGGTGCTATTTCGCAATTTTAAAAATTCAACTTTTTAATACTGGAACTACCAAGCAATCAAAATGACCAATTGTTGATTGTTCATAGCAGTCTTATAAATTCAGTGTGGTAAAGCTTCTAAAATTTACTATGATTTTCTACAGAATATATAAATAAAGAATTGCCTTCTATATATTCTGTATCTTTTCATGAAATTTTGAATTTGGTCCCTTCCATGCAAATAAGTCAAATTCTGTATGATGTATACCCATTTCTTTGGATATGTATATTAGAGATAGATGCAGAAGAAATGTTCGTAAATCTAGTGTTAATTCGGTCGTGAAAAGGATCGGTTCCCGAGTTTAGGTTGCGTTCGGGCAAATTAAACTGGAACTCGTCCGCCCTACCCCCTCGACGAAATCGAAATCATTCCCGGCGATCCGAGCAGTCCACTTTCCCAGCAAAATGCCATGGCGATCATCCACTTTCCTGCGGCACGTTCGTCCCTCCTTTTTTTCCTCTCGTTAACCCGTGTTCCGCGTGCACACCAGCAGCCCGAACACGTATACACGAACACACGGGCACACATTTTGCCGGTGCTCTACTTTCTACGTCTCCCTTTTCTCCTTTTTGCAAGAACTGGCGGAGAAAGAAAAAACAGAGAGAGAGAGAGAGAGAGAGAGAACAGATACAAGAGAAAAGGAGAGGAGAAAGAAGAGGAGAGATGAGAGGATAGGAGGTAAGAGGAAAAGGGAGAGAGAGAGAAAGAAAAAAAGAGAGTAGAGAGAACAGAGACAAGAGGAGAGGAAAGAAGAAAAGACGAGAGAAGAGAGAGAGAGAGGAGATAAGAGGAGAGAAAAGAGAAAGAGAGAGAAAGACAAAAAGAGAGTAGAGAGAACAGAGACAAGAGGAGAGGAAAGAAGAAAAGACGAGAGAAGAGAGAGAGAGAGAGGAGAAAAAAGAAAGAGAAAGAAAGACAAAAAGAGAAGGAGAGAAAGAGTGTGTGTGTGTGAGAGAGAGAGAGAAATGATCGAATCGACGAAGGACGCCCTAATGCGAATAAAATTACGTCCGCCGGGGGCCCGTCCGCCATTACTGATCGCTCCATCCACTCGAGGACCAAGGTGACCAAAGGGGAGCTCGCGTTCGAAACGAGGGAACCAGTACTGCTCGTGGAGAACCCCTTGATCTCTCTAGCGATAATGTACTCGCGCTGCCGGATGATTGCACGCCACTTAATTAATTTTCCACCATTCACCCTCCTCCGTTCCTTCCCTCCGTTCCCCCGTTTCCAGTATTCGCCTCTACACCTTCTCCCCTTCGCGATCCTTTCCGTAATTCGCGAACGATAACGAGTTATCTTAACGCGCCATCTCTTGAACCTTCTGCTCGAGCATCGCCAGGCTTATCCTGGCTTATCCCGACTTCCACCGATTCCGCTTCTTCGCGTCCTCTGCGACGAAGGCAGGTTCGTCGGTACTCCTTGCGTCTCCCCTTTCTTTCTCCTATCTTTCTTCAGTTTCGCCCTCGAGTCTCGATCGTGGAACGGAATCGGCCGCAATTAACATCCATAACCATCAAGCTGGATTACGAACAATATCCGACTTATGTGGCGGCCACTCGGTTCACAGACCAGACGAGACTAGGAGTTGCTGTTTACTCGTTAGAGGACTGGTCTGATAGACCGTTTACCCTTTAAGCTGGTTTGTTCATTACTTCGAACAGGAATCGTTAGTCGAAACGCGAACGTATACGCCCCACGCTGAACTTTCCGTTCAACTCGGTCAATTGAGTATTCTCATTGTAAAATGAAGAATTTTTTAAAAAGTTTTAATTATAACTTTGTACTATTGAAAAATTGTAAGGCGTACGTAGGTCAGAAACATTATTTAATCGTAAAAGTATGGATCGTATATGCCCCACGCGGCCTGAACGGAGTCTTCAGAAAGCGGAGGATTTCATAGCGATGGAATTGCACGCGTATTGGTAAATAATTATTTATTTTCATTCCTTGACTGTTTATGGAAATCTGAAAGTAATCTGCCTTTCGAAATGAAAATATCCCGCCTGGCGTTTCGAAATATCGAGGAAAACTGAAATTTAATTACCACGGAACTCTTAGAATCTTCTACTCTTAACGAATAAACGCGAGGAACTTCAAATATTTCGATGTACATCGAAGAACGAAGAAATAGGAGTCAGGATATTTCATGTTGGGAGGGCAGCAACGATCTACACGCTCTGATTCGCGGCCACAGACGCGAGGTTCGCTATGAAATTGCGAAATTCGGTCATAGGAGATCGATAGCGATCGATGAACCGTTTCGAGCGTACCGCTAATTCCAACGCTTCGTTTTCACGGATTTAAACGCCGTCGAGGGTTCGCAGTGTCTAAAAACTCGTTGGGTCCGAGCGACGATCGCCAGGTAGAGATCATTTGGGTGGGGAGTTAAAGTAAAACTGCTGAATCTTATAGGAAATTCTACTTTTATTTATTTAGTAGAACGAATGGTAAGGCTCAGGTGTGAATAACATAAAGTGAAGTGCTTAGAATATTAACAAATATATATTTAAAATAGTAATACGGGTTACTGACATATCGGGTATAAGCTATAAAAAAATGGATGCGAGAGAGAAGAAAAAAAAACATATATAGAGTTTCTTAGCCTAATTAATTAATTACTCGACCTGTCGTGAGGTGTCACCATCGCCAAAATTATTTTTCGTGACTGTCAGTTTACTTCATTATCATTTGTTTTAACGGATAATGAGGGTGATTACATTACTGCTTAAAAATAAAAACTCGTTAAAAATGTATGCGTTTGAATTTAATGGTCCTCCTAATAGAAAGGGCGTTGGTCGCATTCCCATTGTCCGGGGTGCAGCGAGAAGGCGTGCAGCGCAGCGCAGGTGCACGTGCGCATCTCGATGCAGCTACTCTCTTCAGCCGCCACGATGACCGCGCGGTGGTTACCGTGGCGCGTTGCTCTCCCGCAAAAACGTAATTTACGGTCGTAGTGCGTAGACTGGCCGAGAGAAAGATCGCCCGGGTAAGAGAAACGGAGAAAGCTTCGAAAGCCGTACATACACGACGAGACTCCCTTCAACGTCTACCTTTGCTCTTCTTCGGGCCCTACGAGACTCGGTTGTCGAGAAACCACTTTCTCCGGATAAATGTCCGCCGCTCTCCAGTACCAAACTGAGCGCACTCGAATTCGAAAAAAAGGATGTGTCGACCTTCTTATCCTCGTCCTAAAAAGGATCTACCGACTACCTTCTTCGTAAGTGTCACAGTTTCTATATGTACGAGTTCTGATTTGTCTCTTCCTATTGTTGAATTGAAATAACCAAAGTCGCGGAGATGCGCTAACTGCTACGCGTGTTAGGGATGGGCAGCAAGGGTACTTGGATTAAATAAGAACAACTCGAGGTCCATTTTCTGTAAATTCCTCTCAATGACTAGCCTTTATTCTTTCCTGGTCGTCCTTACACTCCTAGGGTCGGGGGTCGGTCCGAAAATTACCTGCCCCCGACCGGCACACCTTTAGGTGGGGAGGTACAAATTAAATAATTTTTCTTTTCTCCCAAATCCAACACCTATCCTACAGTCTATGCATCTCGAAGAAAAAGAGGATCAAGTCAAACGGTCAGCCTTCCTTTCTCCTCGAACCCTTCGCGAGTAATATCAGACACTGACGACAAGACCCAGGTGGAAACGCGAATTCAAGATCTGAGATCCTCTTCGAGGAATCCTTCGAGGTTTCTCGAGGAGGAAGGAAGGTCCGCCGACCAGGGGACACGAAGAATCCCTGGCGAAGCCAGCAAAATAAACGGAAACGAAAGTAAGTACTCTTAGGTGTACACCGTTCCGCGTCCTCTCTTGAACAACAGATAAAAACAGAGGAAGAGAGCAGTGCCGCGATGAGCTGGAGCAACGAGGAGAGCCCCGACGGGGTCTCCATCGCCTTCCAGGTGCGCGATTGCTTCTAATTGCCCGCGCTCAGGCCACGGACGCGCTTCCAAAGTGAAATTGCTCCGCGGCGAAGGGGACCGCGCGCGAATCAACCGACCGGCGACAACGAGCCGGAGTAAAAAAGGCGAAGAAGGAGGAGAAGTACATACTACAAGAGCGAAGAGAGTCAGAGACTGGACAGTCTGAGACTCGAGGCGTGTTTTCACTAATTAACACTTTGACTGCCACGTTGGTCATATATGACCGGTCACTGTTTCTCTTGTAAGGCCACGGTGGTCATTGGTAATCGATAGTCACCTTTCGAGCGCAAAGGGTTAAGAACAAAGCGATTAGTGTACATATGTGTGTTTATGTCGGTGTATAAATGTGAAACAAAGTGCGAAAGGGAAAGAAAGTCGAGCGGGTGGACAAAAGAATGTATCGAGGGAGTCAGTTTGGGTGGAATAAAACTATTTTATGTTTAAACTAAGTATCTTTTGCCTTACCCACTAGTGATCCTATAATTATAGAATTATTAATTATTAATCCTATATTGTAAGAGTTGAATAAAAATTGACAGTGACTTTTAAACGTTACCACTAATTAGAGGATAGTTTGAAGTAAAAAGTACCCCATTAAACAATTGTGTTAACAATTTTTATTTGAACATCGAAAATAAAAGATTAATTTCTATGAAACATTGTCATTTAGTAGTGTACTCTCATGGTGTCCTAATCGAAATACGTGATTTCAACGTAGCAGTCAAAGGGTTAACCTTCACGAGGTTTTGCGTCACCGGGACGATCTCCGATCGAACCGCGACGAGTTCGACGGAGGCACGCTTTTCCTTTCGCGTTACTCAATGACCGAGAATCGGATTCCATTGATGGGGCTTCGCGCGCGGCCGATCGATCTTCGCGATCCTTCGATCGACCAAGAGCGCTGCCAAGAGAAAGGCGAACGCGAGGGGAACGCTGGAGACCATAAATTTAATATCGAACGAAAATGATCTCCGCGTGTACGCGCACCATAGTTCGAGAACGATGACGAAAAACAAAGGGGGAAAAAAGAAAAGGCGCGTATCGCACGAGTCGAGGGCAGATCGAGCGATACTCCATAACCGAGGGCGTTCTCGAAACTGTCTTTCGCAACCACCGTTGCGGGAATGTATTTAAAAATGTCGATACACCATAATTAACACGGCGAAACGCCGTGAGGTCTCATGGATGACCGAGACTCGATCTGCGAGAATCGCCGTGACGATCTGAAGCATTTGTATTTGATAGAGATGGAACACTGAGTGTGAGTGTGTGTGTGTATGATTGAAAGAAGGGGAAATGCAAAAAACAATTAAACAGCGTGGTTGTACCGCACATGTTTCGGCAACCACAGTTCACCCTGATCCGCGCATACGAACAGACATATTGAATTTTTAGAATAGTTAATCAAATTGTATTTAGAATAGTTATAGAATGTATTATTATTATTATTAAACGTTAAAAAACCCAACAGTATTCACCACCGTAAACACAGAACGACCTGTGATGCCAGACTGAAGTTCTCAAGAACACCCCTTTCCACTACGCACACTATCGCAGTAAACACTTGTACATGAGCTCAGCGTTTCGGAAGACTTCGGGAAATCGACAGAAAAACCAAATGAAAGTCTTTGTTTTTTGATCCTGAAGTGCTGAAATCCAGCCTATGTGGAAAATTGACATATCGTGAACCTTTTCCTCAGCATTGGAACGCTTGATAAAGGAAAAAGACAGTTTCCGTCGCATTAATCAACGCGTTAATGTACACGCCAGCCATAGGATACAGCAACGATCGTTTCGCAGGAGAGTAAAAACCGGCAAACTCGGTGCAGGGACGATCGCCAGGCTCGACTTCGTCGGTAGCACCGCAGCGCGGCGTGGCTTACAACATTTGCATGGTTTTTACGCGGTAGGCCTTCGTTATTGATGACCGTGAGCGGTGTTCGAGGGAGCGGAATAAGGAAGGCAGGCAGGTAGGCGTTTCTTCGCGGGAATCGGTTTCGCTCGGATCCCGCGGAACAACGATCTTTCGCCTCGCCTCGCGGAAGAACTGCTTTTTCGCCTCGCGCGTGTTAGCGGAGAATCGTGGCTAGAAGACGGTGCATTCGGACGATCGAAGTCAGTTGTCTGCGATTAACTGCCCTAACTAGCTCTAGAATTGTCATTTAACCCTTTGAGTGCTATGAACGTGTTAGCAGAGAATCATTCGAGGCATCTGTGAGACGAATCGACCCACAGAATGTCATGCGTTGAGCATTTTCTAGACTGTTGTCAACGAAGGAAAATTTGAATAAAAGCGGCAAAGTTCAGCCAGGGGTGGTAACGAGGAGACGATTGATGTTATGAAACAAAGAACAGAAATAAATGTAACGTTGAAGGGGTAGGATTAAGTGTTTTATTCCTCCCATTTCATCTTCAATTTTAATAAACGTGTTAGCAGAGAATCGTTCGAGGCATCTGCGAGACGAATCGACTCATAGAATGTCATGCGTTGAGCATTTTCTAGACTGCTGTCAACGAAGGAAAATTTGAATAAAAATGTGGCAAAGTTCAGCCAGGGGTGGTAACGAGGAGACGATTGATGTTATGAAACAAAGAACAGAAATAAATGTAACGTTGAAGGGGTAGGAGTTAGTGTTTTATTCCTCCATTTTATCTTCAATTTTAATAAACGTGTTAGTAGAGAATCGTTCGAAGCATCTGCGAGATGAGCCAACTCATGGAATGTTATGCGTTGAGCATTTTCTAGACTGTTGTCAACGAAGGAAAATTTGAATAAAAGTGGCAAAGTTCAGCCAGGGGTGGTAACGAGGAGACGATTCATGTTATGAAACAAAGAACAGAAATAAATGTAACGTTGAAGGGGTAGGATTTAGTGTTTTATTCCTCCATTTTATCTTCAATTTTAATAAACGTGTTAGTAGAGAATCGTTCGAAGCATCTGCGAGATGAGCCAACTCATAGAATGTCATGCGTTGAGCATTTTCTAGACTGCTGTCAACGAAGGAAAATTTGAATAAAAGTGGCAAAGTTCGGCCAGGGGTGGTAAGGAGGAGACGATTCATGTTATGAAACAAAGAACAGAAATAAATGTAACGTTGAAGGGGTAGGATTTAGTGTTTTATTCCTCCAGTTTTATCATAATTTTAATACGAACGAACCCTCGCCGCCACCGCTGCGTTGCGTTTCCGTTCAGCGAGGCTCGTTCGGCTAGCGAACCCGCTCCCGCGAAAGTCAATATTTATGAGGGTGCTAACCACCGTCATCGCTCATCCCGACTCGTTAACCAGCTCCGCCGGCGTTGCTTTGTGTTTACATCCGAAGGACAGCCGTCCTCTCTTTATCGTCAGCCCCTAAGAAAACACGTCCACCGCCGTTGGCTGCAACCCGCGGTAACTGGCCGTATGTGTGCGTGTATGCACGCATTTGGCATGCTAGTGCCCTTATCACTGTGTGCGTACTGCAAAAGAGGCTTCCACGATGTTTTTAGTAAAAACACCTTGGGCCGGGGGACCTTCCTTCGATATAATTCTGTGCGGTGCTCAGGAGTTGGCCTTCGGCACAGTAAGGACAGCATTCGGTTAGATTTGCCTGTTCTCATTCGTAATGCTTTCGAAGCCCCCTAATATGGCACATGCTGACATGATCGTTGTATTCTACTCAGCTTCAACGCGTCCCATTCGTTCTCCTTGTCACACTTAGGGTTGGTAGATCTGACCTAATCCGTCGATAGGGAAAATTTGGGCGACGTAGGATGACTCCAAACAAGAAAAGAGTAACGACTAGCTGCTCCAGTCATTCAGACGAGCATTACTTCCAGGAGCAACTCCTGAGCACTGCACTGTACCTGATGGTACTGCACGGTGATGGTTTTGTCTTCTGGCTGGTTCTCCAAGACCAACGCTATTTGCATTGCCGAGTAAGAAACAAAATTCGAGGAGCAGCTAACTGGACATTGAATTCTAACGATGGGGGAGGGAGTCGGGATCAATTCATCGAGAGAGAAAGCATAGGGGGACGGGGAGCCATTTTTAACCCATTCACTGCCAACTACGAGATATTTCGTAGTTTGTGCTCCAAGTTTAGATTTATGGCAATTGGTAAGCCTTATGGTAAACCTTCCCTTTCCATTTCCTTCGCTCTTCAATTCACAACAGCCACAGATCTATTCGCGATCATCTGGAATTCCTCCTCGCGAAAGGTTACGCGTGCTGGCTGAAGAGCCGGAGCGTAATTGCGACATCCTGCCTGTGATAGACTCAGGACGGGAGTTTTTGAGATCACCCCCTACCACTACGCACACTACCGCACGAACCATGCGTAAGTGAGTTCAGCATTTCGATTTCGGGAAATCGAAAGAGAAAACAAATGAAAGTCTTTCTTTCTCGCTCTTGAAGCGCTGAAATCCAATTAATGTGGAAAGTAAATCTGCCACACGAGGGATGTGCAAGATCTTGACTGCCTAATATACTTATTTTATATTACACGTGGCTCTATACTAATATCTATACTTATATACGTGGCTCGTGCATTAGTGTGCGTAGTGGAAGGGGGTGTTCTCGAGAACTCCCATCCTCAGTCTGGTATCACAGCATCCTGTCTCGGAGAAAGGCAACGTGTTCGTCGGCCGAAGTAACAGGTGCCGGTGCGCGCGAGCGCGGACAAACGTGACGCGGGTTCGTGTGCCGCCATCTCTTGCGATTACGCGAGCCGTTCGACGACAGCCGGTCGATAAGAAGAGATCTACCATTCGCGTGGAGAACTAATGAACGTGGTTGTTTGTTTAATTCTTTGAGTGCTATGGGCGCATATATGCGTCCGACGAAAGTTGCTCGTAGGGACCATGGACGCATATATGCGCTGGTTAATTTTCGTTTCCTTCGTCAACCTTTTGAGACTGCTATGGCCGCATATATACGTCCGACGAAGGTGCTCGTAGGGACTATGGACGCATATATGCGCTTGTTAATTTTCGTTTCCTCCGTCAATCTTTTGAGACTGCTATGGGCGCATATA
>JAOPTO010001576.1:90439-122338 GCA_033822845.1 Tetrapedia diversipes | reverse complement strand
GTGTAGGTCCATTTCTGGGTCAAAAGGGTCAAAATAAATAATATTATTATTATTAGAACGCTAGAACCGAAAATTCGTGTGGCCAAGACGAACTTCTTGTACTGTAATCAATCAGACCCGCATTCCTTCCATGGGACATTTTTCCAGCTCCGTGTAGGTCCATTTCTGGATCAAAAGGGTCGAAGTAAACAATATTATTATTATTAGAACGTTAGAACCGAAAATGCGTGTGGCCAAGGTGAACTTCTTCTACTCTAATCAATCAGACCCATATTCCTTCCATGGGACATTTTTCCAGTTCCGTGTAGGTCCATTTCTGGGTCAAAAGGGCCGAAATAAACAATATTATTATTATTAGAACGTTAGAACCGAAAATGCGTGTGGCCAAGGTGAATTTCTTCTACTCTAATCAATCAGACCCGCATT
The DNA here is from genome assembly GCA_033822845.1 of Tetrapedia diversipes. NCBI lineage: Eukaryota > Metazoa > Arthropoda > Insecta > Hymenoptera > Apidae > Tetrapedia > Tetrapedia diversipes. The sequence goes on along the minus strand of JAOPTO010001576.1, from coordinate 121,912 downwards.
CCTTCCATGGGACATTTTTCCAGCTCCGTGTAGTACCTTGCTTCGCCACCATGTCCATTTCATTTGCTCTCAAACTGCACTGCCATAAATAGTCCCCTTATCCCGATTCGGTGTAACTTCCCTAACCCAAACGCTTGTACCGTGATCCAGGGAACTTCGTGTGTTGTAGAATTTCGCGGAATTAATTGTTCAGGTTGAGTTTCTGGACCCGAAACAGGCTGGACAACAATTTCACCCGTATCGGGGAGGCAGTCGTGCGCACACGAGCGTCGGCCCGATAACGAAATCGTTCAATGGGCAAAGATAAATTGCATTGAAGTTCTCGTACCTGCTGCATTAGTTTTTATACCAGACACACTCCAGCCTGTGTTTCCGGAAAAACCTTTGGGTAGAATGGTTCGTTTTAATTCGATGTTGGACGTGCACAGGTTGACAACGAAGTTAGTGGACGAACTTCGATATTTCATCCTGTTCGTACGAAGGTCATTCTGGTTTTCCTTCCCATTTTTTCGGTTAATTTAATTAATATTTAATTAAAGTTAATTTAACCCAGCTGCAATCTTCGGGACATAATTCCATTTCATTAAAAAAAAGGGTTCACTTTGGATAATGGATAAAGAAATTGTTACCGGTAGCCTTCAATTTTGCTGCAAATAATCATTTTTCTCCGAATCAGTGATAATTTCTAATAAAATTAAAGGACGTTCGATTGCAACGGAATTCGAGGAATGCAGCAGAATTAATAACGTTTAAATTTTAAATGTGAATGACTATACAAAATGAGCGACACCGTCGATATCAGGTGATACTACATTATTTTGTGCACCACATTAATTCCTGTGTTCATGATTTTACCTACGAAATCTATTTCCATAAAGAATTTTCGAACATTCGTTTCTACGATTCTTTTTTATTATTCGACGAGCAGCAAAGTTAACGAGAGAAACGGGAAATGAGTTAAAGACGATTCGTTATACGTGAACGGGATCACAGAGTCGAAAGGTTCCGCGAACAGAATCGTGCTTCTCGAATAAAAATCTTAACGAACCCTTTCGAAATCGTCCCTCGTAACTTTTCCAAAATCTCCATCGATGTAATTCACCCTATGCTCGACAAAGTAAGCTTGCAGCAGAGATACACAATGACTGCGACAGGGCGAGGGGCAGCGCTCGTGGAGGATCGATAAAACGGGGAACAATTCACGTCGGAATTATACACCTTCCGAAAGGGGCAGTATTTTTTAACGGTATGATTTAAAGCATCGATGCAGGGGGACTGGGACGATCGTATTTCCGCGGTGCACGACGTGGCACCGAATTAAAGACACCGCCGCGCCGTGCTTTATTTCAAAAGACATATCTCAACGCGCGCTACTCCGCGCCAACTCGTCTCTGTGAAAGCTGCCGCGAGGCATGTTTTATTACGGTATATTTTTCCGGGCGCCGCAATAACTTTAGCCGGAATTTGCACGCTCGATCATCCCACAGGTGTCGCGTTTCGAGCGGAACGTCCTCCTTGCCGTCCGCGAATTTCAACGTTATACGATCTGAATTTATGGAGTACCGACTAATTTTACTTCTGACGTAAACGAGTTATTGTTTGGTATGCGTTACGAGCTGCTTCTGGTACTGTAGTGAGAAACCTAGGGACCCTGCAAGCTCGGATATTGTAGAATTCTGGATAGATGGGAGGTGTTGAAGGTAGAAAAGTAACGAATGTAAGGATCCGGTATTGTAGAATTGAGGATAAATGGGAGGTGTTGAAGGTAGAAGAGTAACGAATGTAAAGATCTGGTATTGTAGAATTCAGGATGGATTAGAGATGTTAAAGGTAGAAGAGTAAAGAATGCAAGTTTAGGTATTGTAGAATTCAGGATAAATGGGAGGTGTTGAAGGTAAAAGGAGTAACGAATGAAAGCTCGGGTATTGTGGAATTTGAAATTAATGGGAGGTGTTGGAGGTAGCAGAGTAAAGAATGCAAGCTCGGGTATTGTAGAATTAAGGATAGATGGGAGGTGTTAAAAGTAGAAGAGGAAAAAATGCAAGCTCAGGTATTGTAGAATTTAGGATAAATGGGAGGTGTTGAAGGTAGAAGAGTAAGGAATGCAAGCTCTGGTATTGTAGAATTCTAGATTAATGGAAGGTGTTTGAGGTAGAAGAGTAAAGAATGAAAGCTTGGGTATTGTAGAATTCAGGATAGATTACATGTGTTGAAGGTAGAAGAGTAAGGAATGCAAGCTCGGGTATTGTAGAATTCAGGATAAATTGCAGGTGTTAAAGGTAGAAGAGTAAGGAATGAAAGCTCTGAGCAGAGAGTTGGATCGTTGAAGTATGAAAGCTGTTCAGAATGCAGATTTAAATGCTGCAAATAACACGGTTAAAACAGTTAAAAATCTTCAAGGTTTGGTCAGTGCTTACTTAAAGGCTGCAAGCTTAGATTGCGCTAGATTGAGACGTTATATATTACAATGGTGCCTATGATTATGATAATCTTTTCATCTGCAAGCTTCAATCAGAGGATGTTGGAAGCTCAATTGCAAGCTCAGGTTGTTCCGAGTTCACATCTGAATAGCGCATCTATTACGATCAAAAGATTCTTAACTCCGCAAGCTTCGCTCATAGGATATCCGAAGGTTGCAAGCTCAACTTGTTTCAGATTCACGTTCGAATGTTACAAATGAAAACCTGGGAGCTTTACTCAAAATAGGCTTTATAGGTCGCAAAGCAAAATTGTACGTAAACGTTTCAGGCAGCGAATAAAAAAAGTATTTCACTGTGCTCGTGATGTCACAGTACAAGTGGAATACATCAAGGATGAGTTTCGTCGACGGTAGTAAACGCGAAGTCGTGTATAATAATCTAATCGTTTCGGTGATTCGGAACGAAACGAGAGCGCATAGAGTGTACTGTACGTTGGTGCTTACGTAGAGTCGTAAAAGTTACATCACACACGTTTTACACGATCGCTAAAGGATTTTTATTTCCACCGCCGTTATCGACGTCCGCGTGACGTATGTACGTTTAACCACACCGCGCCGCGTCCCCTAAATGCGCGTTTCTAAGTGGTCACAATTTCAACTGCTCCCGTTTCGGCGACGCGTTCGGCTGACCTACAGTAGCGGACAAAAGTTTAAGACGAGAGGACAATGTACAGCACAGTTTTATGGTTCGCAAATATTGATTAGCATAGAATACAAATTTCATTTATACTGTTATTTCTTATTAATTAATTAATTTATTTTCTTTTTGTCCTTTTGGTCTTAAACTTTTGTCCGCTACTGTATTCATTTATATCATCATTATGGTAGAACACTATTTATTGATTAGCACAGAATACGAATTTTATTTATCGTGCTAAATATATCTTATAAATTAATTAATTTATATTTCGTTTACTCTTTGGTCTTAAACTTTTGACCGCTACTGTATTCATTTGTATCATTATTATGGTAGAATACTATTTATTGATTAGCACAGAATACGAATTTTATTTATCGTGCTAAATATATCTTATAAATTAATTAATTTATATTTCGTTTACTCTTTGGTCTTAAACTTTTGACCGCTACTGTATTCATTTGTATCATTATTATGGTAGAATACTATTTATTGATTAGCACAGAATACGAATTTTATTTATCGTGCTAAATATATCTTATAAATTAATTAATTTATATTTCGTTTACTCTTTGGTCTTAAACTTTTGACCGCTACTGTATTCATTTGTATCATTATTATGGTAGAATACTATTTATTGATTAGCACAGAATACGAATTTTATTTATCGTGCTAAATATATCTTATAAACTAATTACTTTATCTTTCGTTTACTCTTTGGTCTTAAACTTTTGTCTGCTACTGTAAATCAACCTTTCGAATCAGAGATTCGAGCCCGAATCCGAGGTCAACAACTCGGATAACAGTTCGTCTTAATTAACTGAATCAATTTCCGTCGGCGAACACGAGCTACCATGTTCGCGGAAACTTCCCCGTAGAAATCGCGATCGGTTCGAAGCGGGTGGCGAGAAGGGGGAACTGCGAATTTTTCGAGCTGTTAAATTGAAATTTATCGCGACAACGCGACGATCGCGTTTCTGACTGCGATTTATATTCGCCCTGGTCGACGGATAGAAACAGGAGAGCGAATTAAGACGAAGGCAGATCTCCCTCTGCGTCGCTTCCTCGTTTTTCATCCCCGTGTCCCAATACTTTCAATCAGATACGCGAAATATCGACTATTCAGATATGCAAATACCTTTTTGTAAATACTATTGTCTCGTTTAAAAATAGTGTTTCGTGTTCGACCGCGTTCCATGTTTCTTTTGTGGTTTAGTATTATTTACATATTTGCGATTTAGTATTACATATTTGTGGTTTAGTATTATTTATATATTTGCGATTTAGTATTACATATTTATGGTTTAGTATTATTTACATATTTGCGATTTAGTATTACATATTTGTGGTTTAGTATTATTTACAAATTTGCGATTTAGTATTACATATTTGTGATTTAGTATTATTTACATATTTGCGATTTAGTATTACATATTTTTGGTTTAATATTATTTACATATTATATTCGCATATTTTTGTATTTTTTTCCACAAACTGCACATCTTTGCTGCGTGTCTATTGGTTTTATGAGACGATCTATTCTTTCATAGCATACTTCTACATTTACTCTCCCTCTAACAACTTTTGATTGTTGTGGACCTGCTCTTTTACACCTTCATTTCACACCTGACAAATATCCAAGATGTGTCCCAAAAATGGCACACTGGCGGATAATGGGTTAACAGCCAATTTCGGTGTTATATCGGTTTCGACATGCCTTTATCGAAATAATACCGGTACACTGATACTTAAATCCCTGCTTTCGACCGAGTTTCCTTTATCGGTGCCGATTTTTATCGGCCAGGATTCCACCGTCCCGAGAGATCCTCCCGCGGGACGTCCGGACGTTTCGAGCGGCTCGAATCAAGGGAAAAACGATAAACGACAAGTCGTTTGGGGGGAAAGTTTCGGTAGCTCTCCCAGCGCGGCTAAACAATGGACACATCCGTTTGCCCGTCTCTGTGTACGACAGAGTCTCTAAAGTGAAGTACGCGTACCCCGAGGGATACGCAGAAAATTCTAGGGGGCACACCACATTTCTCTTCAAAATACTTTATGTCCTCTCGCACGCACATAATTATAACTGAAAAACCAAACTTGAGCGAAATTTCTTTTTAACTGGCGATTCTGCATTGCAGAAACCTGACAATTCTGCTTTCACGTCTAGTGCTCCTATTAAATTATAATTTAAAATCTCTCTTGTAATTTATCAATATGCACATGCACATGCATATTGTTTCATTTAAAATAAGTAAATAAAAATAACTTGGTTTTCTGAATTTTTCCGTTCATTTCTTTAAATATATATATTGTGTGTCTGTGTGTGTGTCAAAAATAATTTTTTTTTGTGGAAGTGAACGGAAAACAATGTAGAAAGTTAAGTTATTTTTATTTATTATAATTATAATTAGAAATTTATGGTTATTTTCGTCATACGAGTACGCGATCAAAAAAGTTTGGAGATCAGTGATCTAGGATTTGGAAAATTGTTAGTCACGCAGCAGCTTTGTTTGCCATCATAAATTAGGCAGCCATTTATTCTCTATTTTGTGAAATTTTTACCTAAGCCTGTATAACGTCCGTTCACATTTGACGACCAAACTTGGAAAAACCTTTAAGCTCCATCTACACTATGTAACAAAAAAAAAAAAAATTTATTTCTAACTTTGTCATATACACTCCCTTTCACAGTTTTAACTGCTGGGTACAAGGTGTGTTAAACGAAAAGCACACACATATTAATAACTAGTATTCGAACACACACTAGTTACAATAAATGTAAGAACTTCAAAAAGGTTGATATGAATAAAAGTATAACTATTACAAAGAGAAAAAAAAAGAATGAACGATCTGTTTTAGAGAAACACTTTGTACGTGGTATGGATTGACCTTGTTGGATGTTCCTTTAGTCGCACAGTAGTAGCTTCGCATACGATGACGAAGACGATTCGTATTTTGGTAGACCTTGCTGTTCGTTTAGATAAGTAGGGTGCAGCTTCACGGGGGTGATTCATGGAGCCCAGTTTCTCTAAGAGTCTCTGTTACTTGGCAAGCGAAAGACTTGGTAGAACTTTTGGTCAACAATTTGGAACCAGCTTGCGCCCGTACCACTTTATGTGATTCGATGCGAGTATTATCGAACCTACTCACAACATATTACATGTTTTCTCTGTCTAAGTAGGATCGTTTCGCTTGTCGTTCCTTGTTTGGACAAATAATATACATACGTAGTTACATTATTATCTTTAAGAACAAATTCCACATTTCTCTTACCTATAGTCAACCATTTACGCTTCGAAGGTCTTCGTCATAACAGCAATTTCCAAAACTTACCTTGTAATTTCATGCAATTTGATTCAGAATACAAAGAAATATATAATATTGTACTAAAGTAGTGAAACTCAATTTTTTGATTATTGAAATATATTTTCACAAAAATACATCCCTACTCAAAAACTGCGACCAATGCGTCTCAAAGTTTGCCGTAGCCAAGTGGTTAACCCTTTGACTGCCACGCTGAAATAACATGTTGAATAAAAATAGAATAAATAGTCAAACGTTGAATTACAAGTTACATTAATATCTTCAACGTCAAAAATATTGAATCATAGTCGAGATTTAAGTTAATAATGTAAATCGTACGATTAGCGATCGCATTCGCCGTACCAAGACTTCTTCGACTGGTATTCCGAGCGGAACTGAATAATTCATGAACCATCGTGCGGTCAAACCGAAGGATAAATCTCAAACGATGTTGCTCCCCCTTTTCTTCTCTGAAAAATGGTTGTTCGATGGAGACGACAGGACCGACTCGATGGCAAACGTAGTGAAAACAGTTGACGACCGTCGCGACGTGTAACTCGACAGACGTTGTCGACGTTTTATCAACAATTTGCGAGGAAACAGATTTTCCTCCGTTCGCTAAGATCACCCTCGTCATTCGTCTCTCCCCTACTGTTACGTCGAAAGGACCATGATCGAACCATGTTAGTGCGTTCTGACATTAACCCTTTGAACGTTACGAACGTATTAAAATTACATTAAAAACTGAAGAATAAGAGTACGCGTTTGACTATTAAAATAAAATTCAAGAGTAGGACAACACGTCTGACCCCTTCGACGTTACATTTATTTCTGTTCTTTTTTTTTTATAATATCAACGGTCTCTTCGTTACCACCTCTGGCTGAACTTTGCCGCCTTTATTCAAATTTTCCTCCGTTGACAGCATTCTAGGAAATGCATGATGCATGGCATTCTGTGAGCCAGCTCGCCTCACGAATACCTTGAACGATTCTGCGCTAACAAACGCATATATGGGTTCTCACAAAACAATTCAATTTGGGCTATGAACGCATATATGGGTTTTCACACAACCATTCAATTGTCGGTATTTGTAGGTTAGGAATTGCTGTATAGTGTATACTTGTTATCGGTCTCATTAATAATAATATTAATAATAATAATAGTAACAATAATAATAATCATACAGAATTTACAAATACCAGAATTGCCAACATACATACACTCACACATCAAAAATGCAGTCATGCTTAACAGAGCGATAATAGTAAATAATTCTTGCAATAAATAACACCGGCATGAACTTGGTACAATCCGTTCATGCTGGTCACAGACCAGAGAGGAGGTAAAAAGAAATAAAATAATAATAATAATAATAATAATAATAATCGTAATCATAATAATAACACACTTTCTACAGTATAAATCGGATTAATTTATTTGCTCTCGTTTCTTCACTTCGCGCAGAGGCTGATTTAAGCTTTCGCCGCTCTAGGCTATCGTGTTCTTACTGCTTGGCGATAAAAAGGAAATATAGGCAAAAGAATCGCAGATATTTAAAATATTAGGTTTGAAAGCATCCTTGTGTGAAAGTTTATTGACCTTCGCAAAAAATTTGTAACGTGGAACAAATTTCCCTTAAATTTCTCCGTCCTCTGAAAGCTACCGCCCTAGACTACATCCTATTTAATCTACACCAAAATCTGCCACCAAAATTCATACATAAGAATCCATATAATGTATGGAAATATGAAATATTATTTCATTTCAATTTATTCATATTTCTTTATATTATACTTTTATTCGTAAATGCACTATTACTAATTTATAAGTGTTGCGATTTGCTCACGAACTTAACCACTGAACAGTTGCGGCCTGAAAGCAAGATGAATTCTGTTTTCTCGTTTTTCCCCGGTTTTTTCCTCGTTTTCGCTTCCCCCTCTTATCTTCGCTGGGACCGCAATTAAACGAGGGCCGACGAAAATGAAGTTGCGAATTCAACGGCCGCGGGGGCTCAAATGAAGGTGAACAAACCGTTTCTCCGACGGAGAACTTGGGGAAGTGTTCCGGTTTTCGCATTTTTCTCAACGAGGCGCTTTGAAAAATGCACACGAGCGAAACTCCGGCCATTGTAACTGGGACGCGAGTAAGTTTAATTAACCGGAGTAGACGCATAGCGTTGCTAGAGAACCGACGATGAATTAGTAAGTTGTGCGACGCTGTGACGGGATTGATGAAGGGTCACGCGAAAAGAATAATATTCTGAACTAGTCTGACGATTGTCGATTGAAAGACTGTTTGTGGGCAGGGCAAACTGTCCAGTAGATGGAAGAATTGACTCAAATGTATATAAGGTAATTAATATCGTTGAGAATTTTCAATAGGAGAATAAATTACAATGTGTTGCTCTGTAAAAAGAGATTAATTTTATTTTCTTAATCGTTACATTATTTACAATATATACATTTACCTGTAAAAAGAGAAACGATAATTAAAGTCTATTTTCTATTTTGTTATCCTACAACGTTTATAAGTCTCTGTCTCCTTTGTGTTATAAATTATAATTATATTTCCGTAACCTAATCTTATTCAGCACGTATGTCATCTAACTATAGCTCCCTCTATATCTATATCTATATCGATATCTATACGTGAAGATAGCGTACTTCTCTTACATGTATATGTTAAATTGAAATAACAAAATCGCGGAAACGCGCTAAACCGTACGAGTGTTAGGAATGGGCAGCAAGGGTACTTGGATTAAATAAAACAACTCGAGGTCTGCTCTCTGTGAATTCCTCTGAATGACTAGTTTTTACTGTTTCCTGGCCGTCCTAACACTCACAGGATCGGGGGTCGGTCCGAAAATTACCTGCCCCGACCGTCACACCTTTAGATGAGGAGGTACAAATTATAATGTTTCTTCCAAATCCAACAGTATATTTGTTTGTAAGTTGTATGCGCTGTTGTCGCTGTAGTTTGTTCAAAATTCAAGTGGTACTACTTGAGCAACCTTTACCCTACATCTCATTGTGTTTATTATTGTTAACACATTTTAAGCGGGTAACCAAATGAACACGTTGAATGCCACGCCAGATTTACAGGGTTTGCCCGTGGCGCCACGATGAATTTTCTATTATACGTTACATATACTATTTGAATATTTAAATATTGTTTACTTTCCATAATTTCTTCACACCATCACATTAACGATGGTAATAATAAAAAATCGATAATTATTGACATTTGTTTAAATTACGTTTTTCTACCAATCTGAGCGTGACGGTCACCGATGACCCCCGTGACGTCACTGCTAAATTGAGTGCCGGTCACCGGTAACTTCCATGGCAGTCAACGTGTTAACTAAACTGATGTGCATAGCGGGCAAAATTCGCGAAAAATTGCGCACGTGAAATCTAGTCCATACACTAACACATTTCAATAAAAAATTGATGAAATCACAATAATTTATTGTAATGTATTATAATAATATAATATATCGCTTAAAAACTATTTACACAAACTATTTCATTTTATTATAATGCATATTTATACATAGATAATTTTATCTTATTGTTTTTTTAAAAACGTCTAAAAAATTACGGGCTGTAAACCTATAGAGCAAAATTACCTTCTGCCACTTTTAAAGTAAGCACATTCAAATAAGTACAAATACCCGGCCCGCTAATAGTCAATAGTTTGCAGAACGGGTATTTTTCATTATAATGCGTTAATAGTTATATAAATAAATTGTTGATACACATTTAGTCGCAAAATTCATATCAGTCATCCTACGAATTATGTACGGGAGTGTACGTTCGCCGAGTTTGATTTCCATTCGAGGACTTCGTACGAGGGGGTAGTCGAAGAGGGTAGTTCGAAAGGGTAGTTCGAGAGGGGATCGGTGTAATTCCGGCGGAAAGCAGCGATTTGCCGCGTGTACACGATTGCCGGGGCTAAGTAGGCCAGCCAGCGAGTCTATTTATTCCGTGGACGGCCCTCTTTATTGCTGGCCCGAAATTTCACTCTACACGGTGTTTCTCTGCGAAACACGCTTTGCTAGCACAGTTGGCAGGTCATTCTGATAAGAAAAATGTTACAGAAATACAGTGGCTCGATATAATCCATCAAATAATAGCAACTCAACTGATCTAATTAACAGGATTACTAATCTTGCAAATAAATTCTTCAAGAGTGTTAACTTTTTCTCAGGAAGTATAATCGTAATTCAAATCTAATTTACTAAAAATCCTAAAATCTAATTTATTTATCATTTTTCACATTTTGTTGTGTATGGTGTTAATAAAGTGTTACAGTTAAAGATTGAGTAAAATTACAAAAATGTTCACTGTGCAAGAATGAGAAGTACTAAAAATAAATTTAACACCAATGTTTCCCAACGTTTTTATTAAACATTGAGATAAGTTTCAGTTAAATAAAGTATACAGTATCGAAGTTAAGAACGAAAATGCAAATGGATCTATCTTTTTGTTACTTACATTAATAATAGATCGTAAGATGTGGTGAGTATATGAGAGAGAAAATGTTGTTCTTTATTTTATTTTCAACATTTTTACAGTCTTGGTTATTGCATTTTACTTTCCACGATTGTAACTGTGAAAGAGAGACTCGAGAATTCTCTTTCAGAGAATTGTAAATTATATTATCTGTTCGTTTGATCATTTAGAGTCTAATGTCACGAATTCTCTGGAAATGCATTAGAGTCCGGTGACTTATGGACGGGAGTGTAGATGCTATGAGCTCGAAAGGGAAACGGCTCGCGTGCAGCTACCCCCCAGCAACCCCTTCCACTGCTACCCTCTCCCCATTCCAAGCTTACAATCAGCTGTGCCTCGAGGGTGGGGGAACGCCTCCTTCGACGGCCTTGGAAGTTTAATTAATGATTCTTCGGTGCGTGATCCATAATAGGGAGGAAATTCAAAGGGTTGCTTTAGCTACCCCCCAATGATATACGTAGTATAGTTCTTGCTTATTTATGTTAGATGGGTTTAAGCTTTGGTTGGTGTACCCAACAGGGTACTACTGTAACAACAGATTTATACCTAAACACATAATTCGCTTTGTTTAAGTCCTTTGTGCCATCGCTTTTAACCCTTTGTCTTGAAATCGTGAGTTACTATTATGACATGGATCGCTGTTCAAATATTTGTAGCGAAGAAACTTAACTTATAGTATAGTTCTTGCTTATTTATGTTAGATAGGTTTAAGCTTTGGCTGGTGTACCCTGTTACAGATTTATACCTAAACACATAATTCGCTTTGTTTAAGTCCTTTATGCCATCGCTTTTAACCCTTTGCCTAGAAATCGTGAATTACTATTATGACATGGATCGCTGTTCAAATATTTGTAGCGAAGAAACTTAACTTATAGTATAGTTCTTGCTTATTTATGTTAGATGGGTTTAAGCTTCGGTTGGTGTACCCTGTTACAGATTTATACCTAAACACATAATTCGTTTTGTTTAAGTCCTTTGTGCCATCGCTTTTAACCCTTTGCCTTGAAATCGTGAGTTACTATTATGACGTGGATCGCTGTTCAAATATTTGTAGCGAAGAAACTTAACTTTAACTTGGACTGTAATTTCAGTATGAAAGATTTAAATTATCATGTATAGAATAGTTATAGTATTACAATAATTCATAATTAATTGATTAAATAATTAATGGCATCTAAGGAAAATTATAATACAAAGTAAGGAGTAAAGGAGTTAAATTCAAAAATTAAAAATTCAGAGATCGTTAAGATCTCTGTTTTATGTTATAATAACGTCTTCTCTTTTAGGTATCCCTTATATTTTGATATTGCTTTATTACACTCTCTTTAAAAAAAAAAGGTTGGCAAGATGAAAATTCTACGCGCTTGAATTCTTAATTCTGTTTTAATTAACGTTTAATTCTGTGTATGAAACAGATGCTGACTAAGAATCGACCTCGTTTTACGGCATACAGGCTGTTTATATGATTCACTGCAACCAAGCAGCATAGGACTCGTTCTATGAATATTATACACGCCTGCACGTCCCTTCACGCTAAATCTGCTTGATTTATTCCGACAATTTGGTAGATCCACCAATTAACCACGCCTGGGCAATACAGCGTCCGATATACGAGTAATTCATAAAATTAATCAAACTATCAATGAAACTGCAATGTTCGTAAACATTCTACTCTGTACCTTTTAGCTTTTAAATCTATCCCATAGATCATAGTAATTCAAATATTAAAATGTGTTGTATTCCGCCATAGGTTACAGGTTACTTTTGTATATAAAAAAATGCAACTTTGAACGGAACAGGGGACAAAAGTTTTATTTTGCAATCGGAGAATATTTGATGGAGACGTACGTCTTAAGACGATCCAAACTGTTCTTTTTTTCAGGGGAAAATTCGAGGCTTTTATGAATTTAAAAATGGAGAGGTAGGGGTTATCTTGGGTTAATGATGAGTAAGGGATGAGGTGTTACAGACAAAGTTTGGAGATGACTCGAGAGGGTGAAATCATTGGCCATCGGAGATAGGATTTTGGATGTTTTTTCTTGAGGATGAATATGTAGTCCTAATGATTGGATTTATCCATCTTATTTATCTCTAGATTATGGGGAGGACATAAAAGGAATCACAACATGTGTATAGCTCGTAGAACGTGAGACGAAAGAGTGTTTTTATTATTAAAGTATCCCTACAGGTGTCATTCTATGTTTACGATGGTGAATACAAATGCTTCATTTAACCCTTTGCGCTCGAGAGATGACTGTTAGTCACCAAAAGATAGTTTCTCAAATTTTCAGACTTCAGTTAATTATTAGTTAGACTCAGAGGTTAGGTAGTCATATATCACATAACTAAACTAAATGACATTTAATATAGGTGAATCTTAGTTAATATTTTGAATTTGAAAATTTTTGAAGTTAGTATCATTAGACGACCAACAGTCACCTCTCGAGTGCAAAGGGTTAACTTAACACTTTACCAATCTCATAACTTATTGCATACGCACTCCCGATCGGCTCATTTTGGCGCAGATGCATCGCTAACGAATCGATTACAATGTCTTTCTTCGCGTAACTGATAGTTTAATATTTCTTTACAGCATGTACACGATATCGTTGAAAACAATCACCTTCGTGTAACGGAACATAACAAAATTTACAAACGAAGCATGTAAATAGCCGATTAACACGTTGAACGCCACGTCACCTATATCTGGGTGACGGCTATGTTTCTTGTAAACGGTTGTCACTTTTCTAATTAAAACAAGATTTTTGAGGTAATTTATACTAATTTTATTTATAACACAATTATGATAAGTATATACGATATAAAGTAACAATAAATTATAAAGTAAATATAACATTGCGCTGTTTACACTCCGAGTCTCTGGTTTGGGTCCTGGGGGAAACTCCACCGATTTACGCTGGGCGTTCAACGTGTTAATAGGCTCCCGGTCGTTAAAGTGTTAACATAAGATAATACTATGCGTTGGTACATAAAAATTTTCTAAATCATCGAGATCGCCAGATCGAAAGAAGCACGTTCGGTTCCCTTATCTCTAAAACCGGCGCAGACCTAACCCCGTCGCGTCGTTCCAGCGGCCATGTCGTCGCTCTGCGGAGATCGTTAATTTAGATACAAAGGTTCGATTAAATTTAATAAACGCCCGGCTTCGAATTCCGTGCAGAGCGGAGAGTGGCCGCCTGGTATTAACCTGCTCGATGAATATTAATACGGTTCCGCCTCCCCTTTCCACCCCTCCCCCCACCCTCACCGCTCGCCGATATCAAGTTGCACCCCTGGGTGTTCATGCGCCTCGATTTTCGACGTTTCTCCCCCCTAACTCCCCTCGTCCACCCGTCCTCCTCAAAAATTGAACACCGCTGGATCGGCGACGGGCCGTCGGGGACCATTCGTTTTGCGACGAAACACGCGGCTGGAACGCACGCTGTCCGTTTTGGTAATTTACGAGCCGCGAGTAAGGAGTGGTTGAAAATTAATCTGGCTCTCTTTACCTTTTTTTTCTCTGAAGCAAAAGCGAACTCGATAAATTTCGGGACGCGTCCTTCGAGAGCCGGTTGGGTCAAGCTTCGATTCCTGCGATCGTTCGCGTTTTTGAATTGGGATCAAACATCGTCGTTGGACGCGATCTGAACTGTTTCTAATTCTAAACTAATTTTCGTCTAAATTCAAATGTTTCGTAAAACCTCTGATTCGAAACTTTTGTAGTGTATACTTTTGGTTGGATTATTTCTTATATTCTTTCATACTGTACTGTTATGCAGGAGAGAAGGTTGGAAACAACACTTAAGTAAACGTAACACTCCCTTGGCTATTTACTGAGGTTTTTATTGTATAGACCGAAATTACAGACAGGGTAACTCTTGGGCATCAATTATTGAATCGAGGCTCGGGGTTTTCGATTGGTCTTTTATATCTTTTGATGACAAAGAAAAGTCACGTAGGCTAGACCAAGGACTTTTTTGACCATTTTACGTTATCTACTCCTTATCAAACGTTATCGTTGGTCGCGATCTAAACTAATTTTCGTCTAAATTTAAATTTTTCGTAAAACTTCTGGGTGATTCGAAACTTTTGTAGTGCACACTTTGCTTGGGATATTGTTTACATTCTTTCACACATATTATGTACACTCTGCAGTTTTTTTACTTGCTGCTTGAGATCGAGAAATTGAGATTTATTAATTATTACGACGTAGATCAATGTACACTCATGTGCTAAAAAGTCGCTTGTGAAAATGAACACAGTAGTTATTCTGAGCAGTCGAAGTTCATCTTTCTATCTCTTTCATTTTAAAAGTTACAAGTGTTTACGTATTTTGCGTGGTCTGTGAGGCGAATATTTATGAATCGAGGATTAATAATTTTTTAGCCATAATATAAATATCGACAGTTAAAAATTTGTACACCTTCTGTACGCTAATGGGTTATCCCCATAAAACGAATGAGGAATCGATACATTTCTAATTATAGGTACTTTGACGTTTGAAAAAATCGAATATCGTGAAAGCAGCAATTGAACTTAGTCGAAGTTAGTGCTGAGATTAAGTATTCGTGAATCCAAGTAAATTGAAATTCAAAAGTTTCGTTTCGTGAGACTCGCATGTGGTGGTATTTGTTAGACCTATTAGGTGTACAAGTTAATTTTAGTCTTTTTTTTTAGCAGGTTCAGAGTTTATTTAAATTTGTATGCCCAAAAGTTATTGGATGAAGCAATCTCCCACACTTTCTATAACCTTTGTCCATCTTTCGGACAACGGATGCCAGATTTGAAGAAACTAGGCTGTCTTATTTCGATGAACTCATCTAAAAGTGATTGCAATTTCCTCATTCTTGAATCGTTGCAGTTGTCCAGATCGATTCTTATTCTGGAGATCGAAATTTTCTTCTCAAAATCTTCCGTATCAGTATTTGTAGATGGAATGAGATATAGCATTCTCATCTAGAGCATCACAGATCATTTCTGTAGCTTCAGCGGCGTTTCTTGTTTAAGTGGATTGCGAATAGCACACAATGACGAATGTGGTCTTTGCTGCACGCCATCGTTTAAACAATTGTTTACCTACATTATATTGACCGAATCAAGCAGTTTTCTAATGTTTTGAGAAGCTAGATGCCTATACTATAAGACTCCAAAAATACCGTTACGATATTCAAATTGAAAATAGCCTGTGGCGACGCGAGAAATTTCACGGCCCTTAAGTACCACCGGGGTCGAAACAGTTCGACCGTGTAACGTACACGTGGTTTTTCTCTCGCGTAGCCACACTTACCTCCGGCGACACACTGTCGCGACGAAACGAACCTCTCTCCCTTCGTCCCGGGAAATGCTCCCTTGTTCGACGGGAATATAGGACGAAGGATTTCGGAAAGAGAAGTCATTCGGTGTTGTATTATTATAACGGCAACGTGCAACGTGCACGTTGAATAAAACCACACGTAACACGCATACTGTTAATCATTTCCCTATCACGCCCAAAAGCCTTTATTATCATCGAAACGTGAAAGACTAAAATTAACTTGTACACCTAATATTTTGTTTCGTGCATCTTCAAAGTACTTGGATGGTTGTTTTTGAACTTCAATACGAGTGTTTGAGAAATTGAAGAATGTACTCACTTTAATGTTTGCTCGCATGCTACAGCAGTATGCATTCGAATCCCGAAAAATGTATTCGTAGGATTTATTCGTCGTTAGGCGAGGGAACACTAGCATCGGGTACGAGCCACCCGTGGATGTTCGAGCGAATTCGCAGCGGGGTCGGGTCTCTTTGCTTTAGCTAGCAAACGGCTGATACCAGACGGATTAAAAGCTTCCCCCGTCCGCTATGAATCTGCGTAAGCAGTTTTTCCTCTGATTTATCGCGGGAATTCTGGCTGTCGCGCGTGACGCTGCTACCTTTTCGACGAATCTCTCCCTTCCTCGCCATTCCCGCTCCCTTTTACGAACGAATCCGCGATCGTTCGCAGAGCAAACGCAAAGGATGTTTGAACTGGGTAAATTGATAGAGATTAGTGTTCACCGTGATGCTGTGTTCGTTGAACGATGTCAATTCGAATGCTGCTATTCGATCACGATTCACCCGTTCGCTGGCAACTGTGATCGCGCAAAACGAGCAACGAATATTAATTTCATAAAGCGTCATCGGTTCGACTGTTTGAATGACAAATACGCGTGTGTATGTTACAAAAAGTTTGTACTGTAAATTGTTACAATTAGATAGGCAAGGGAAGGTTGGAAACAACACTTAAATAAAGTTAACACTCCCTTGGCACTTTACCGAAATTACAGATAACTCTTGGACACCAACTATTAAATCGAGGCTCGGGGTTTTCGATTGGTGTTTTATATTTTTTGATGACAAAGAAAAGTTTAGTGGGGGTTCATATGGGAAAAGTCGCGTAGACTGGGCCAAGGATTGTTTTGACCGTCTTACGTTATCTATTCTGCGACTTGTTTGCATCAGCAGATGATGATTAATTGAAAGAACGTAACAGAGATGCATGGTATAACAGTACACAAGCGTGCGCGTCGCCAGAATGATGAAGTTCCAAACTTCCAGCCGATAGTGTACCACGAAACAAAATTGGCTCATGAAAAGGACATTACGGTTGGCCTTCCCTCCAACCAAAACGTTTCGTTCTTCCAGTACCTCTCGTATACCCACACGCTCATACGTATACGCGAAGAAAAGCTTCTGGGGTCTGGCCGCGACGAGCTGGCCGTTTCAAAATGATTCATCCTCGATTTATTCCGGAGAAACGCGGTCCCCGATCGGCAATGCTCGTTTCTGGCATGTGTTCCGTGGTCACGTCACCGCCACTCTAATTAACGTTGGAAATTTGGCTGAACGCGATCATCCGCGCTCGTAAGAGCACCACCTGCGCCTCCTCTCTCTCCGGGGACGTTAACACGACGCGCACGGTTTCTTCCGGGGGCCACCGGCCCGCTCCTGGGGATCGGCGACACGGAGATCGAATTGAAATTTAAATTAATGAGTTTGCCTGGTTAGTGGTTGGCCTGGTTACGTTGCTCGGGGAAACAGAACCCGGATACGGGCTATGTGCATCTTCAATAATCTACGCGCGGGAATGGTTACGTTCGCTGGATGCTGCTCCCGATATAGAGGATCACGCGTTTAAAGAGAGATGCTCCTGAATGTTGCGTAACGTTACACAGTGTTGTGCGTAGAGTGAGAAACAACATTTCTGGTAGTTATGCAGATAGAATGTAACGCTGAAAAAGTCGTTACTAATTCTGACGTCGCAATCCTGTACTTTTGTCTTTTCATTCTGTACTACTCCTACGTCTCACTCTCTCTCCCTCTCTCTCTCTCTCTTTCTCTTTTTATGTCTGCTGGTTTTTATGCGCATTTAAAATTCATGTTACCACGCATCTCTTTCATATGCATATATAAATGAAGGCTTGTTCATCTTTTTTAAATTTCAACGAGTAAAGTTCCATTTCAGGAAATTTTAATTAACCTAAATAAGTGATCTTTAGTACTGCAGCGTAGTAAAATTACCGTGTGCGATTCAGTCTATATTTTGATGGTATTGTAAAATTTTTATATCCTTCAAGAATATCGGCAGTGTTGTTAATTCGTCGATGACGAGTTAATTCGTCGCAAAAATTTCAAATTTTAACTAACAAACTAAAAATGGATATGCATACCAATATAGCAAGGAGATGCAAATATTTATGGTAAAAATATAAATAAGGGCACTTTACGTGTTTTGCGAAGAGAACGAGTTAACTCGTCCCCGTGAATTGGTAGGCGCACGCACAGGAAGCATTCTCGATCGATGAACTCCCCGGTTAACGGGTTAAGGACGAAATTGTACGGCGAAACGTTTGCAAGATTAAAGGACACGATTACAAAGCGGCTGGGATGAATTTAACAACGTTCTTACGTCCCCAGAGGCAATCGCACAGGCAACTTTATTATGATCACCGCGACGCAGTTCCCGTCCACTGCTTTGTTCCGTTCGTTAATTAGAAGCCAACGTTGACAATTGAGCCGCGTTTTATCAACGGGTCTACACCTGCCAGCAGGGAACACACGGTCCACCCTGTTTGATTCATGAAGTTTTTACGTAAAAGAAAAGGGTACGCGTTAATAGTTTTGGTGACCTTAATTATTTACGTTGCTGTGACATCATTTAATGCGAACCTAACCATTCCTGAGTAATTTTAACTGACTAACTTCTAATTACTGTTCAGTAATTTCACTTAACACAAACTTAACACTTCAACGACCAGAAGTAATTTTATGTAATTTTAAGTAAACACAACACTGAGTAATTTTAACTGACTAACATTTGATTACTGTTCAGTAAGTTCACTTAACACAAACTTAACACTTCAACTACCAGAAGTAATTTTGTGTAATTTTAAATAAACAGAACGCAGTAATTTTAACTGATTAACTTCTAATTACTGTTCGGTAATTTTACTTAACAAAAACTTAACACTTCATCGATCAGGAGCCTATTAACCATTTGTTTCTTAACTCTTCTGTTGTGCCAAAATTGCGAAGAGCGCGATAGCGCTTCTGTTTTATATTTCCAAGACTGCAGAGAGCGCAATAACACTGCTATAAATCAGTTAAAGTTGTGCGTCCAGTAAAAATTAATCTGGGTCTCTACTTTTTTTTTTCTGAAGCACAAGCAAACTCGATAAATTTCGGGACGCGTCCTTCGAGAGCCGGTTGGGTCAAGCTTCGATTCCTGCGGCCGTTCGCGTTTTTGAATTGGGATCAAACATCGTCGTTGGACGCGATCTAAACTGTTTCTAATTCTAAACTAATTTTCGTCTAAATTCAAATGTTTCGTAAAACCTCTGATTCGAAACTTTTGTAGTGTATACTTTGGTTGGATTATTTCTTATATTCTTTCATACTGTACTGTTATACAAGAGAAGAGGTTGGAAACAACACTTAACTAAACGTAACACTCCCTTGGCCCTTTACTGAGGTTTTTATTGTATAGACCGAAATTACAGACAGGGTAACTCTTGGACACCAATTATTGAATCGAGGCTCGGGGTTTTCGATTGGTCTTTTATATCTTTTGATGACAAAGAAAAGTCACGTAGGCTAGACCAAGGACTTCTTTGACCATTTTACGTTATCTACTCTGCGACCCGTCTACATTGGCAGACTATGATTAATTTAACCCTTTGCGAACGAGTGTCGGATAAATCCGCCCAACTCTCGTGCTGCGGCTGGCGTTTGTCTGTCGTAAACGACATGTATAAGATACGCATGGGTATACTAGCCTAAGAAGTCAAGTTGGCCTAAATTTGTTTGTTTATGATTTTGTTAGATTTTATGAAAAACTTATTTAAATACAGCTTTAGTTTTTATAACACAAACGCGCGACGTGACAATTTTCTTACTATATTACTTTACATACTTTACATACTTACATATATACTTTACTATTTTCTTTACTCCGTCCGCAAAGGGTTAAAGAACGTAATATGGATGCACAGTATAACAGTACGTAATCACGTTCGGAAACGTTTTTCACGACAGCAGGGTTCGTTTATATTCAGCCATCGTTGATGCCATGAAACGACAGCACGGTTAAAATTAAAGTTAAACTCAACTGCAAACGCAGCGAATTTTTATTGTACTCGAGCTATAATCCGTGGAACGAGTGTGACACGTGGCTATAAGGCAAGGGGTTAACACGGTCGCGTTCCAGTGTTTTATATTCTATGGTGCGGATTTCGCATGGTCTGCGGCGAAATAAAACGCGGCACGAATGGGCTTTTTTACAACCCTTGTGTGCCTGCCCGTGCCCCGCTGGACGGATAAGTCGTTAAGCTGCAGCCGATAGCGATGGGATCAAGTTCAGCGCGTGTTCGAGAATCCAGGTTAATTCTATTATAGACGTTTAACTTCGCGGAAAATCGAACGCTATTCGTGGAGGTTTAACTTCTGGAAATTTGAATGCCATTCATGTAAGCTTTACTTCGTGGAATGCAAATACTATCGATGAAAGTTTAACTTCCGAAAATTCGAATACCATTCATAGAAGTTTGAATAGGTACCACTCGTTAAAATTTAGCTTCGTGGAATTTAAATATTATTTATAAAAGTATAGGGTTATAAAATTTGAATACTACTGATAAAAATTTGACTTCAAGAAATTTTAATACTACTCATAGAAATTTAATTTCTTGAAATTCGAATACTATTCGTAACAGTTTAGTCATACGAACTTTGAATACTACTCGTGTAAGTTTAGCTTTAGTGAAATTTGAATACCATTCGTTAAAATTTAGCTTCGTGGAATTCAAACACTATTTGTAACAGTTTACGTTTATGAAATTTGAATATCACTGATAAAAATTTGACTTCAAGAAATTTTAATACTACTCATAGAAATTTAATTTTTTGAAATTCAAATACTATTCGTAACAGTTTAATCTCACGAACTTCGAATACCAATTATATAAATTAAGCTTCGTGGAATTCAAATACTATTTGTAACAATTTACCTTTATGAAATTTGAACACCACTGATAAAAGTTTAACTTTAGAAAATTTGAAATACTGCTCATGAAAGTTAAATCGTTTGGAATTTGAATACCACTCGTATAAGTTTAGCTTTGTGAAATTTGAATACCACTCTTATATATTTAGCTTCGTGAAATTTGAACTCCACTCGTTAAAATTTAGATCCGTTATTTTTGTTTTTGGTGGTATTCACCTGATGATCAAATCTCTTTCACTCAAATTCGAACATACTCGCGATGCGCTTATTCCCGTCGCTACAAGTCGGCGGTGCAAATAAACTGGCCGCTGGTCGGGGACACGGTAATCGGATTCACCTTATTAATTTACTCGAGTTCCGACACGTCGTGGCGTTCGTTAAGCGAGTCGCGTGAAACGCGTCTATCCGATAAACGCCTCCTTTTCCCGGGACGAGTAGTAATAATTTTTGAAACGAGACGCAGCGCCGCTCGTCTCCGCCGCCTGGCCTTCGTTCGACGCAACCGTGCCGGATTATGTGTTCTGAACGCGATCGCGGGCGAGGGGAAGAGGATTTGAGAAAGAGGCTTTCCATTAGCTCCGTGTTGCGTGAAATCGCGTTATGAATTGTAAATACAAAGGGTTGTAAAGGGTATAATGCGAGTGGGAGGGCATGAACAGGATACCAAGCACAATTTTTCACTCCCTCATCCCCCCGCTTATTATCGTTTAATTCGTTCGCGCTTTTTGTTCGCGCTATTTTGCATACGATTGAAATTAAACGGGGAACGGTATAATGAATAATTGATATGTAAATAACACGAGCGATAAATAGGTTGCGGAGTTTTATGCAATTTTAAATTTGTTGGAATATGTAATTTATAATACCAACCGCGACATCTATCGGTAATGACTCTATTTATAATACCAATCGTGACATCTATTGTTTTCTGTTGTTTTCTTTAGTATTAGTTTGTCGTTGTGTAAGAGGAACCAAATAATCAGGGGTGACGATGGCCAAAGTGGTCATTAGGGCCCCCATAAACCAGAGGTCCCCAATAAGGGTTGGGACCGAGTACACGCGAGGCTCGGTCACGGCCGCTTACACTTTCCAGGCCCGCACCAACGGCGGGTTTGTTTTTCGGGAAAGTGCAAAGTGGGGATGCGCCCATAAAAGCATGAGGAAAAGGGCATAGTTAGTTTTTAGTAAGATAGCAACCCTATTGTACGAACGAAAGACGATTTTGTAAAAGAAATAAAGTAACCCCTCACAGTTGCTTTACTCTTGTACCATCAATCAAAGCGAACACTTGTATCCTGCGTATATACAAAGTGTTCGAACGAAGTTAGGAGAAAATTGAAGGGACAACTCTAGGCAGCATTCTAAGACGAAAATCAAGAGTAACGATTTTGCGTTTGACGCTTTCTTCATGAGTTATAAGCAATTGAAGAAAGGGGTATTTTACGCCTGAGAGCAGGCAAATGGTCAACACGGTAGGTAACGTCAATGACTACGCAGTGATGCTCAGTCGTAATTATATGCGGAATATGGTTTACCTCCGAACAGCTACAGAAATGCATAGTTTATGACACGGATGCGGAACGAAGGCTATTTTTGAGTTAAAGATTTCAATTTATTGGGATACAGTTTAAAGATTAATTTATAATCTGGTGAGAGAAGGTGTAGTTTCAAGCTTCAACTGTTTAGATTTTTGCTTTTCTCGTCCTCAATAGCTGAGGACGTGCCATAAAGGGGAATTTCTGAAAGGTTCTGGCACACATTTGTAACGGTAAAATGGCCGAAGGTCAGAACCTGGAGGAATTTTCCGTTGTTGCTAGCCAGCACCATCCTCGTAATTAGCACGGCAATACTCCTCCTCCAGGAGCGAACTAAGGGTTCAAGGAGGGGTGCTCCACGAATCTTAGGCTTGCTGATTGGTATTTTTTCGAATTTGGAAGGACCAATCAGTGAGTTCGTCAATGCAAGAGATGGTTGGTGGTCGGTGGCAGCGACTCTGTCAGGACAGTAAGAATTATATTTTCAAACAAAAAGGTTGACAAAATCTCCAGTTCAGATCGTCAAATTAACACATAGTCCGCGCCCTCGATTTTCATATCCAACTACTCGCACATAATCTTCGCATGTGAGCAGCGATACTTTCGACGCTCAACATTCCGTTTTATTTGTGTGTCAAGGGATTAAATCGTCCCCGAACGAGTCCTTCGTGGACGGCAGTAAAGTTGGAACGGTTTCCCGAAGTCCCTTCAACACTTCGTTCGACGAAAAAGCTGGCCAGCCACCGGGACGAGTAATTGAATCCGGCTCATTAATTCGGCTCCGCTCTTATAAAGAGTATCCGCAACGTCGTCCTGATTTCGTTCCGGTCGTTTCGCTTCCCGCCGCTCGAGTGGATCGAAAGCTTTCCGCGTCTCTGTTTCGAACTTTTTTCGAGGATCCTCTTCTGCCAGGATTGCCAACCCCTCGCCCCCACCCGCCCTTAGCCACTGGATCGCGCCGGTTCATTTCCCTTTTCTTCGCTGCTGCTTCTTTTTCCTGGTTGCGACGGGGCTAATGGGAAACGAATCGCGAGGATTTTTATTAAATTTGCAATGATTCGATCGATGTGCGTGGATTCACTAATTATGTTGACGAGGTTAGGTTAAAAAATTATTTAAGTCGGTTCTGAGAACTATTTATATTCTAATTGCACTTTAACCTTTTTCTGTTGTTAGGTAAATAAGAAAGGAATTTCGGGGAGTTTTATTAAATTTGCAATGATTCGATCGATGTGTGTGAATTCACTAATTATGTTGACGAGGTTAGGTTAAAAAATTATCTAAGTTAGTTCTGAGAATTAGTGATATTGCAATTGCACTTTAACAATTTTTTTATAGTAGGTAAATGAAAGATTAATTTTCTAAGATTTTATTAAATTTCATACATCAATCCTAGCTATATATATATATATGTACATACTTTCGTGTAATTAATTTTCCGTACAAATTCATTGATCATTGGTAGGTTAAACTAAGAATTATGCAAATCATCTATGAGCATTGTTAATATCATAATTGCACTTTAATCTTCTAACTTTTAATCAACCAACATATTATAGGGACTATCCTCATAATCATAGTAATAATAATCAAACTTCTTACCATCAGAATTTGAACGATAACGTTGACAAGCAACTTCTCTCTTTTATCATACATCGCTGTGCAGGCCAGAAAACTTTCCATTCTCTTGCAAAAATTTTCTCTGCAGAACGCAAGATAACCAAGTTCTTCCCAATGACGTTGGAACACCCCCAGTGCCAATCTCCGTCGAACGAAATGCACCAGCCCCATTCTCTTCGACGAGTTCTACCCCAAAATGGCCCCTTCCACTTTCTTCGTTTCATTTCGGGTCTTCCGTCGTGGCTTTCTTCTATTATTCTATCCGTTGCCGACGAATGGGGCACGAGCTCGCGGATATTGCTTTAGTTACCATACCATTCGCGGTCCCCGGCTGACTGACGAGCTCCGACTAGACGTTTTTACGTGTTATTTACCGGAGAAAAGCGCGTCGAACGACAGAACGTGGTCAGAGAACGCTTGAGGACGGAATTTCGTTGGAATTGTAGGCAATTTACTAATGAATGGAGCCTTTGTATAGGGGAGAGCGGCAAAGAATAACACTGCTTTCGTTAGGCGACGCGGATTAGGTTTCGAGGTGTCGCCGTATTATTTTTTCGGGGCCGCGTTATCTTCCGGCGCCGTTTTAAACAACGCCTGCGTTGTAGGGATAAACAGTCGCGGTCGTAAACCTGATCCCCGAAGAAAAGGTAGACAGCGATATCCTAGATGAAAACGCGTGGGGATATCGAAGGCGGGCATTTTTCCGAAGGTCCTGATTGGTAAGGACAGGAACCGCCTATCAGGCCCGAGGCAAATAAATAGGAAGCCTCGCGATAATTAGAGTTAGTTCGTTTTTGGTTAGTTCGTTAAAGCCGCGTCCACATAGAAGAGAACAGTTCGCGAGCAGCTCGCGAGCAGCACACGAATTGCTCGCGTGCGGTTCGCGAGCTGTTTGCCAACGGAAAACGCAGCATATCCAGACTGGAGCTCGCGAACAGTTACAAGCTTGTTCGCTCTGAATTCATGGGCAGTTCGCTATTAGCTTTTGCCACATACTGTGTTAAGCCGCGTCCACATAGAAGAGAACAGTTCGCGAGCAGCTCGCGAGCAGCACACGAATTGCTCGCGTGCGGTTCGCGAGCTGTTTGCCAACGGAAAATGCAGCATATCCAGACTGGAGCTCGCGAACAGTTACAAGCTTGTTCGCTCTGAATTCATGGGCAGTTCGCTATTAGCTTTTGCCACATACTGTGTTACAAACGCGTCCAGATACGCTTCGAGCTCGCGAACAGTTTCTTTGATGTACCGCTTCCCGAGCGAACACTGTTCGCTGTTCGCTGTTCGCTGAGGAGTTCGCTGCTCGCTGCTCGCTGTTCGCGAAAGTGTCCACACTGCGGGCGAGCACAGCTCGCAAACTGTTCGCGAGCTGTTCGCGAACAGCAGTGTGGACGCGGCAATACGCTTCGAGCTCGCGAACAGTTTCTTTGATGTACCGCTTCCCGAGCGAACACTGTTCGCTGTTCGCTGAGGAGTTCGCTGTTCGCTGAGGAGTTCGCTGCTCGCTGCTCGCTGTTCGCGGAAGTGTCCACACTGCTGGCGAGCACAGCTCGCGAACAGCAGTGTGGACGCGGCATAATAGTTCGTTTTTGGTTAATTCGTCAGTTCGTTAATAGTTCGTTTTTGGTTAATTCGTCAGTTCGTTAATAGTTCGTTTAGAGTTCATGAGAGTCGTTGCACTAGCTCGTAATTTAGGTAAAAGCCCATCGGCCAATAGAATAATTTCCTACAGAATCTTGGCGATCGGTGTGACTGTTGTGAAAGAGAGAGAGAGACGGGAAAGGAATGGAAGATGGTGTTTAGTTCTAGGCGTGCTAGTGGACTCAGCAGTTAGGCTTACCTAGCAGGTCCATGCTTCACGTTCTTTTTAACACTATTCCTACCGATGCTTCACGGAATACTTATACCTATCGCGACATTCCCACGTAGGACAGACTACAAATTTTTCTCGGACACTAAGCAATGAGAAAAGAAGTGAATATTGAAAAATGTATTATAGGTTTATTTGAGGAAAAGTTTAAAATTTAAAGGCGGTTCGATTACGTTGTATATGTGAAATTCTAATCGAAATTTTAAAAACGGTCATTTGACCGGTCGTGGTAGGAATAGTGTTAACACTAGATTTACGGACACTTCTTGTATATATAGGAAATGTTCTATAAAATGTAGAACAGAAGATGGAATTCAGGTGTGAAAAATAAAAGTGAAGCGATTAAAACTTAATAACAATATATTCAGAACAATTTAACAAAACAACTTAAACGACTTTACAACTTAGCAACTTTAGCACTCTTTCTACGTTCACAACCAAACCTTTCTGTCTTCACCGTCCAATACTTTCTGCTACGTTAGTCAAAAGCTTTCTGCCTCGCGCTCGCATTTTCCCCGTCGTATATTCTTCCAAACACTCGTTCCCTTTCATTCTAATTGTCAACCTTTCTCACTCTACGCATTCGGTTACGACCACCCAGAATTTCTCAGTCACGCTGTTTTCCAAAGTTCTCATCTTTCACGCCTTAGAAACACTCGAGCCCAAACATTCTGCGTTCGCACGACAATCGCCCAACTCAAGTACTCTTCAGACTTTCCCAAACTCGCATCCGCTCGATCGCATTCCTACATATATTTATTTCCAATATACGTATACTGAGAAATAGGTATACATCATGCAGAATTTGAAATTGCAGTAGTAGTAGTTAATTGCTTAGAGGGAAATAGATTGGGGTATGTTTGTATCACTCCATACATAAAAGTCAACAAGAATTCCTAGAAATACTAGTAATTGTTTTTGTAAATTTTGCTCATGAAGTTCGAAACCCGTCAAACTGACGGATCCCGTAAATCTAGTGTTAAAGGTGGTCTGTAAATCCCACAACGCTTGACCCCATCATATGTGTCTGTTGTAAGGAATCTTTTTCTCTTGGGTCTCGATTGTTAGATATACCGTTTGACATACTCTTCTGAGAGATACCCCAGTTACTCTTTCGCTCTCTGTTTGCGTTAAGGCCCAGGTAAGTGGTCTTGACCAGAACAGGCCCTCCGACTTCACCGATATTCCACCGCAGCAACCTATAACCTACAAGGATGAACATCAGTTTCATCGTGGTTCCCAAATGGGATGCCTGTTCCAGCCTTGGGCAGCCGCGTTACATCGACAGTGGTTACTGACGGGAACGATGAAGGATCTCCAGTATTAATTTGGTCCCATTTCTTTGATCCGTCCTCCGCCAGAGACAGAGCGTCGCGGAACAGAGTTTCAGTAGCTTTCAGCAGCGGGTGATGTTAATGAAAACGGGTGAGACGTCGAGCGAAATAATGAAAATAGAGGGACGCCAGGATTTAGAGAGGCACTCCTATCCGTGGACGGGACGCGAGGCGCCCCGTCGAACATCCGAGCGGAAATTGAAATGGAAACTATTTCCGTTCGACCGCCAGGAGATTTGACTCGGACTCGTCGTTCACGGACGTTATCGTTTCTTCGAAATCAAAGGGGATTGTAAGAAAGCGGATCTACGGTGTGCTACGGCGAGCGTTTCGCTTGAAACGGGAATATTTAATAGGGGTGAACGAATGAAATAGAGGTCCGGGATAAAATTTGTCTTCGCAAGAAAATATTTTTGGAGATCGACGGTAGTTTCTGCGAACGTAAACTGTGACCAATAGAAATTTTCGGTGCAAGGGTGTATTGCAGCTGAAATTAAGTAGCATTGTAATTAACGTTTTCAGAATTGAAGTGAAAAGTTTCGTATGCATACATTTGATAAAATAATATCTAAATTTGAAAAGGAAGAATTTACACCTATGATTATTATCTTAGATACATCTTTGATCTGAGATTTGAAATGCATGTTAGCTTTCAGCTTATAAAAATTCAGCTAGAAACTTAACATGAATAAACATGATAAATAAACATAACTTCCAGAGAAGCACAGTCCCATATTCTTCCATCGATAATACTGTAGAAAATGTCTTATGATTATTATTATTATTAATGTGATCGATAGCAAAAGTATATAGTATACAGTAATTTCTAACTTATAAATACCGACAATAAAATTACTTCTGCCACGCAACTCTCAACTCTTTATGCAATTCTACAACTTGGTTTTTCATTCAACACTCACCTTTTCTTCCTTCGACGAAACCCTTATAGGCCTTCCCTTTTTCCACCCCGCGCCCGCTAAACATTGCCGATAAACTGTTCGTCTCTAACGATCTTTTCCAATGGACTTAGCTGTCGTCTAGTCACCCTCGCTTTCGCTTCTCCAGTTGCGGTCCTTAACCCTTTGGCATACAAATAAATGTACAAGCTTGGAAATAGAACATTTTATTCTGAAATTCTGTTTGAAAGAGGGCAGGAGGGAATATCCTGAATATTCTAAACAAAACAGAATCAACTCACGAGTGAAGCAACTAAACGATCTAATTATATATTGCACAGCGTTTACTGAAAGCAGCTCATGACGAGTTAGACTAGTCAAAGTCTACAATGGCACATGAAATGAATGGCGAACCTAACTCGTCATTGTATGTCAAGGGTTACTAGGGCCTATCCTGCGTGAGTGTGTCCAATGGCACATTCGCAATCGAGACCCAAGACAAACAATCCTTACAACAGACGCACGTGGAGTCAAGCGTGGTCTTCTTCCCCAAAATCCAAATGATGCCAAAAGCGGATGGAAGCGTCCTCCATTCCCGCAACTTTTGTAATGGCAAAGCTTGACAAGTCACAAATAGCCACAAATAATGGCAGGTCTAAGCCGATATAAGCAAAACCTGAAGGTGCGGAGTTGTCCAAGTGACACAAATGACCATTACTACATGTATGTCAAGGGGTTGAAACTACGATACTACAACAACCCTCTCAAAGTACCCCTGTACCCAATTCAAACTTGTGTTTCCATACTCAGACCATTGGACCGCCATCCAGAAACACTTTTCCCTGAACAATCATTTTAATTAAAGAATTCGAGCGAACACGTTGAACACGGAGCCTCCTCGGATCGGCTCGCCTTCCGTTCTGGCTCCGAAACTGCCGACAAAGGCGGGTTGGGCTGGGTCAGAGCTTCCGGAAGGTATCTCAGCGTGTTCCGTTTCCGTTCCCTCGGGAACGCGTGCAAGCTTGGCAGCGGCCAGAAGAGTGGGCTGCAGAGGGTTGAAGGGGGTGGAGGGTGAAAAAGCTGCTCGATAGTCGTGGCCCGTTACGCTGCATACACGAACATTTGAAGAAGTTCATCCGGCGGCGGCGCGAATTCCCGCGGGCGGACTAAAGGCTTCCCCGAGCGGAAAAGTTCGGGCGGAAAGTGTGCCAGAGATAGGGGGAGGGGGGGAATATCCTCGGTCGTGAACGACCTTATCGGACAGCGGCTTCGATCGATTTCATTCTTTTCTGTTGGAAGGTTTAGTTTGTAAGGCGTAATCAGAAATTAAATGGTATGTTTTGAGGATAAAATAACTTTGTCTTTTACTTGAGGTCCATCATCGTTTATTATTGTGGCTGTTGCGAAAGAGAAGGGAAGGGGAGGGAAGGAAAAGGAATGAAAAAGTTGTGTTTCGTGGGACTACTAGTGGGACTCATCAATAAAGCTACCTAACAGGCCCGTGATTTAGACACAGGGGTAGGAAGGAATAGGTCAAAACTCGAATATGTAGAAACTGTGCCGACTCAAGCACTTGCGAGAAAGATAGTTGGTTGATCCCTTTTAGTGGCGAGGGCAGGAAGATTGCCACATTATAAAGGAAAAAAATTAAAAAAATGAAATACAAGTGAGAGCCAAGGTTTCCACTGCGCGTGGATCGAGAGAGACTATGTATGAAGACCCCATGATCGGTGTCACTAGCGGCAATCCACACCGTAGACAGTTTCGTCCAGCTGCGGGCTATTCAAACCATCATAGTATATTTTATCTGTCTTAACACTTTAACTGTCACGTTAGTACGTATATGACCGGCCACGGTTTCTCCTGTAACGTCACGATGGTCATTGGTGACCGAATCGCTTGAACTACTTACAATTGTAAGAGTGGAATAAAAATTGACAGTTAGTGCTTTAATCTAAACTTGATTTTAACCTAAATGAAATCCAACTGAAAATTTAGCTCGAAACCAATCCAAGCCTAAATGAAACCTATCTAAATATAATCTTTGATTCTAACTTGAACTAAATTCGACTATAATCTGGATCTATCTTGGTACTAATCCTAATCCATAAAAAAGAAATCGTTGTTCTATCTTTGAACTCAACTCAAACATTCAGAATCATACTCGTCGATGTATTTCTGGAAACAATCATAGTTTCATTTCCACATAGTCGTCCTTTCTTCATTAATCCAAGAACGTAACAACGACGATCGATCTTCTTCCGGTCACGGACAACAGGTTTGTCATCTCACCTACTTCATTCTCCGATGTTTAACAATCATCAATCCTGATCTTTCAACAGCCACGATGTATTATACATCAAAAGCTTCGATCCATTCGTGACGTCTAGCGGATTTGATACGCGTGACTGGCTAAACACACAGACGCACACACGCGAAGCCGGTTAATCGAACGTCTTCACGAAGCTACCGATTGTTTTCAGAACAAGATGGAGGAACAGAGGTCACAGAGGATCCAGAAGATCGTCGAGGGCCTTCTACCGAAGACGATGGACCCGAAGGACCGCGCTTCGGAGACCGATCTGCTGCTTCAATTTTGTCTGTCCCTCAGCAAAGTGAGTCCAATATTCCTCATAAGCCAAACATATTGAAAAAGACATATACAGGGTGTTCGGACAGTCCTGGGCTTAAATTGAAAGAGTAACTCCCTGAGACATTCTAAGACGAAAATCAAGAGTAACGATTTTGCGTTTGGGGCTTTGTTTACG
>JAOPTO010001576.1:10868-90355 GCA_033822845.1 Tetrapedia diversipes | reverse complement strand
TATAAGATGTATACAGGGTGTTCGGACGAAGCTGGGAGAAAATTGAAGGGTTAACTCTATGCAACATTCTAAGACAAAAATCAAGAGTAATAATATTGCGTTTGGGGCTTTGTTTATTAGTTGTAAGCAACTAAAAAGATTGGTTATTTTACGCCTGAAAGTAGGCAAATTGGGCAACAGGGTAGTTGGTGCACAGTGATGTTGCCCCGTTTGCCTACTCTCAAGCGTAAAATACCCCTTTTCTTAATTGCTTATAACTCATAAACAAAGCGTCAAACACAATATTGCTACTGTTGATTTTCATTTTAGAATGTTGCATAGAGCTACCCCTTCAATTTTCTCCCAGCTCCGTCCGAACACCCTGTATATATATGACATCTCATAAGTTGGAATATTTTACTTTGCATTTTTTCACTTTTCAGGATATATTGAAATATTTCAATTTTCCACAAGGTCCTTACCTTTCAAAGTAAAAATTTAAGAATTCTAGTAGTTTTGCACAAGTCTGGAATGTAAAATATAATTTAAACTAATTTAAAGTAATAAGAATTAATCTGTCTTGAAGGTTTGAAAATACTAGATAGGATATACTAACTTATAATTAGTAGAACATTATAGAAATAATTGAACAGCGAAGTTTGGAGGGATAGTATAACTGAACAATAAATTTCAGTTGAATTTTATCAAGAGTTACCATCTACTATACCAAATTAATCAATTTTAAAAAGAAAGAGAGAAGTCAGAAGCCAAAACTAGAATCGATCAGAAAATTGGAATAATCCTTACTTTCGTATGATCACACGATCTCGAGGCCCCCGATAACGCTTCGTTTCCCTGTAACACAGATCTACCCGAAGCACAAGGACCTGTACAATTGGGTGGACGTCGACCAGAGAGTTTATGTCCCCTTCAACATGTCCTCCCTCCAGGAGAGCTTCGGTTATGTGAGTAGACGCGAGCGTCCGTTACACGATCGCTTGATCGACACCCTCGCAGGGGAAAAATGATTTGCCTGGTTCCTGGGTTAGATAAGGTGGGGGACGCTGCTGAACGCCACTCTAGGCACTGCCACTGCCGATCTCTACAATCACAGCCATCATCGGGATCGATCTGCTTACGGCTACGAGGATCAGCTGGTCTACGTTTACGTTACCGCACCGCGTTACTTCCGCAGCCTTGGCAAACTGCTGAATCGCTTCTCGAGAAGGTAAGCGCGACTTTACGGCTCGATAAATTGCCTGGGAAATCGTTATTGTTATTTCCGTTATTATTAATCATTAATTAATAATAAAGTTTAATTTTTATAAATTCATATGCCGTCTATAAATACATAAAAATATCATAATTATTCAATAAATATTTTATAAATTTATATGCCGTCTATAAATTTATTAAAATATTATAATTATTAAATATATATTTTATAAATTTATATGCCATTTATAAATTTACTAAAATATCATAATTATTAAATAAATATTTCACAAATTCATATGTCGTTTATAAATTTATTAAAATATCATAATTATTAAATATAAATTTATTAATAATTATTAATAATGGAACAACACTGTAGTCTGATGGCTAAAGTCTGATGTCCTCTGAGAGGGGGCAGTTCAGTAGCCTGTTCGACTCACGATGTCCCCTCAGAGGGGACACCCGACCGAAAAGACTTAAAAAGTTGAATTTTTACACCTTAAAAAGCTTATTGAAGAAGCAATAAAAGGTGTATGTTTATATTCAAATAGGTCAAGGTCGAATGGACCTGTCTTTGTAGTCCAATGTTCGAGGACTAAAATTTGGACTTTAATTGAGAGAAAGATTTCTTGAAATCTCACAGAAATTGCATTGATCTGCGCTTTGTATTCTCGGTTCAAGGTTATTTGGTAGATTACAAATCATTGGTTGACGTGTTCAATGGGACGCACGAGTTATGTATAATATAGAGGTCATACGGCATCTTACCCATTTAGTTAATGACTCGATATGTGGGTCAAGTACGTGGATTAATATCGTCAGTCGGTTCGCAAAGAGTAATCAAGAATAACATTGTCTGAGAGACGGATCGTAGGTGCATATAAAAAGAGGGGTAAAAGGATTAATAACGTAGATCGTTTCTAATGTACCCGTGCTGACAATGTTAAAGTTACAGCGCTGTCGAGAAGGTTCAAATTTTAAGTATTAATCAGAAGGTATAGACTAAAGCTTTGAATACTTCTGAAAGTTTTAACTCTTACAAATTCAAACTAGTATTGCGAGTTCCAAAGAATCCAATTACAGACAATAAAACCTTTAAAAATCGTTAATTTAAAGAATTATTATTGGTACCCACAGCATTAATTTCTAATTTGTAAGAAAACCAACTTCAATGAAATAAGAGGATGCTTTATAAATAAAAAAAGGCGGGAAACTTTTAGTTGTTAAGGTATTCGATACAAGTATAAATCGAAAACATATATACAGTAGCGGACAAAAGTTTAAGACGAGAGGACAATGCAAAACATAGTTTTACAGTATTCAAATATTGTTCATATATTTATTGTTATTGTCATTATGGTAGAATATTATTTATTGATTAGCATAGAATAAACTTTATTTATCCTGCTGTTTCTTATTAATTAATTAATTTGTTTTCATTGACCCATTGAACTAAAGTTTAAGGCAACGAAACAATACTAAACATAATTTTATAGTATGTAAATATTGTTCATATATTTATTGTTATCGTCATTAGGGTAGAACACTGTTTATTGATTAACATAGAATACGAGTTTTATTTATCCTGCTATTTCTTATTAATTAATTATTTTCTTTTCATTGACCCTTTGAACTAAAGTTTAAGGCAATATGACAATACTAAACATAATTTTATAGTATGCAAATATTGTTCATATACTTATTTTTATTGTCATTATGGTAGAACACTGTTTATTGATTAACATAGAATACAATTTTTATTTACCGTGCTATTTCTTATTAATTAATTTATTCGTTTTCTTTGACCATCTGGTCTTAAACTTTTGTCCGCTACTGTAGTTCCAAGCCTTAGATCGCCGGTACTTGAGTGACGAAAACCATTCGATTACGGGAATAATTGGAATCCGGACGAGGAAAGGTCGATCGAAGGTCACGGCGAAACGAAACAGCTGCCATAAATTTCCGGTACCTCCCCGTTTTCGTGGTTTTGATAAGGAGGAATTTAAGTCCGGTCCTCGTGGAAGGCTGGAAAATAATTTATCGCGGTCACGAGACACGAAAGGGTGCACCGCCCCTCTTCGCGCCCGCCCTCCACCCCCAGCGACTCGTATCTCCCGCGAAAGGACGAATTTCGATTCTTCTCGGTCGCTTTCCACAACATTAAGCCCGATCCACGGAATATTAAAGCCTCCCTCCGCGAACCTTAATCGAAAACGCAGACGCTGCGCGAATCAGATTTTCACACGACGATTCGTGAACCGCGGTTCATGTAACGTTCGCGTATAGTGCAAAGCTAGAAAGATTGATACTATAGGAAAGGTTATAAATGGAAAAAAAAGGAAAAGAAAGAAGAGTGAATAAAATGATAAATATACGTATATTTAATAAAACTGAAACGACACAAACGAACACAAAATAACAAACTACGCTTATGCTTCGTAAACTACACAGTTGTTCGCTCTACGCTGGCTACTTAGCTTCTTCCACACTCTTGCTACGTTCACAATCAAAACCTTTCGTCCAATACCTTCTGTCTTCACCGTCTAATACTTTCTGCCTCACGCTCGCATTTTCCCCGTCTTATATTCCTCCAAACACTCGTTTCCTTTTATTCTAATTGTCAACCTTTCTCACTCTACGCATTCGGTCACGACCACCCAGAATTTCTCAGTCACGACGTTTCCTCAAGTTCTCATCTTTCACGTCTTAGAAACGTTCGAGCCCAAACATTCTGCGTTCACACGATAATCGCCCAGCTCATGTACTCTTCCGATTTTTCCAGCCTCGCATCCGCTCGATCGTATTCCTACAATACTCTTAGTCCAATTCTTTCCGTCAGGCGTTGACACCCCTATTTTTATTATTTTTTTATTCGCGTTAGGGAAGATGGGTTTATGGAGAATAGAACCAATCAGACCCGTGTTCCTTTTGCTAGCTAACTTTTTACGAACGCGTAGTACTTCGGTCAATAGTATAGGAAAATTCTACTTTAATAACTTTATGGATGGCAGTGCTAAGGTGTGATTAAAATAAAAGTGAAGTGTTTAGAATATTAATAAATGTATATTTAAAACAAGTTAACGGTAACAACTTAATCGATTTTACAACTTGGCAACTACTACGTTCAGAATCACACTCTTTCTAAGTTCAGAGTCAAAACCATTTCCACTTGAGAGGTGACTATTAATTGTCCGATGGTACTAACTTACAAAATTTTCAAGAGCCAAATATTTACTAATATTTATTAAACGTCATTTAGTTTATTTAAGCGATATACTAAACTTCACATGTATGATTGTTTAATTTCTGAGACTGACTAATAAACAAATTAACTAGAGTCTGAAAATTTGAGAAACTATCATTTGGTGACTAACAGTCACCTCTCGAGCGCAAAGGGATAATACCAAAACCGGTCAAAATGACCAATTCGTAATGTTTCATGGAAGATTTATATAAATTTATTGCGATACCTACAACTTTGGAAATTTATTGTGATATTTATTGTAATCATTATGGTTTGCTTCCCTTGTGTTAGGTATTTTTTCAACATAATTCTCAACATGATTTCTTCGTCATAAATTCAGAAACAAGGAAAAACGTTTGTTTCCCTTGTGTTAGGTATTTTTTCAACATGATTCTCAACATGATTTCTTCGTCACAAATAAAGAACCAAGGAAAAACGGTTTGTTTCCTTTGTGTTAGGTATTTTTTCAACATGATTCTCAACATGATTTCTTCGTCAGAAATACAGAAACAAGGAAAAACGTTTGTTTCTCTTGTACTAGGTATTTTTTTAAATATAATTCTCAACATGATTTCTTCGTCACAAATAAAGAAACAAGGAAAAAACGTAGATCGTATTCGTCCGAAAATCGCTGGTCTACGTCCAGCCTTAGGGTACACGTGATCGCACGTTTTCATGGAACGTTGAAGAAATAAATCTGCTCGTTAGGACCCTGTTCTACGCAACAGAAATACTCGCGGATCGATTGCGTTAATTAAAGCAAGGGCAAACGGTCTCCGGGGGCCCGTGGCACGCGAGCACGCATCCGTTCGCCGTGGGCTACGCGATACTACGTGACGCGTTTCAGCGAAAAAAACCTGTCGAAAAAAATACGATCGCCATTATTATCGCGGTGGCGCAGCCACTCGTTTATTAGCCCAGCTGCTCGAGTGTTATTAAAAATAACGACGGCCGGTAACTGTCGCTGTATCGGTGATTTTTTACGATCGCCGCTCCTCTCGAAACGGCCTCTAATATTCACTGATGGAACCATCGCTTCTCGTTTTTCGTCGTCAAACGCGATACGTGGGCGTCCGCTGGATCTGTAATTTTCTTCTTCATGGTCGGTATATTTTTGCCCGAATCGTTTTGCTAACCTGTTCGAAAGAAAGACAGAGGCGTGATCGAACTTAACGCTTAGCCAACCAAATGGGGATATCTTCGATTTTTTCCTCGACAAAGCCTTACCGTTGATTCTATTTGCTTTTGTTATTAGTTGGTCCTAAGCTGATGTTGAATTTATTAACACGTTCCCTGCCGTGTTTTAGGCCAAACATGGATGTCACGAGTCGGGCTCGTTGTTCAGTTCCAGACCAAACATGAATATCACGAGCTTGACTCGTACTCGACATTTCAGGCCGAACATGAATATCACGAGTCTGACTGGTGGTCTTACTTTCGGGAAAAATTCATATTTAATTGTTTATTTATATTGTGTCTTTCAGTTTTAGGTTTGATATTAGTGAGATAATCAGAAAACTTATTTGAGTTCAAACACTACTACCGCGGATTTGCTTTTACATATTTTTATTTCGTTATTAATGAATTATATTATTATTACTTATTCAGAATTTGTTTTAATCTTATGTGATAATTAAAGTATATATAAAAGTTTTTGATTCAAATTCATTTGAATTTCACAAGAGTTCCATCGCGTGGATAAGATGGGTCTCAAGTTTCGGCACCGTTCGTCCGTCACCGCGACAATTGAGGCAGCCGCGTTTGGCCTGACTTTTTCCGAGGTTCCGAATAGTGCAAGGGGTTAACACGTTGAATCCGGCGACGGTCCCTAGGGACCGGCACTAGAATTTTCGTTTGGCTGGCGTCGATCCGTCTAATGAATTATCATCTTCTGATGTTGACAACCGTACTACTCTGCGACGTTTGGAAGATAAAAATATTTCACTTCACGTGTCACTATCTTCTTCTCTTTCCGACATATTCAATGTTATGGGCAACAACTATTTTCAAAACTAAACTCAACTTTCTTTTTGCGAACAATCTCTACACTTCGGTAGGTCTTTTCCAATTAATCGCCTCTCGAAGGTACGTACGTGACTTTTTTATACATCATACGAAAATATACAGGGTGTTCGGACAGCCCTGGGCTTAAATTGAAAGAGTAACTCCCTGAGACACTCTAAGACGAAAATCAAAAGTAACGATTTTGCGTTTGAGGCTTTGTTTACGAGTTATAACTAGTTAAAGATATCGTTTAATCCGGACCGTGCGACGCTTGAGAGCGGGTAACCGAGGCAACTCGGTCGGTAACGTCGCTGAGTCCACAGTAATGCTCAAGCGTCGAACGGTCCGGATTAAACGATATCTTTAACTGGTTATAACTCGTAAACAAAGCCTCAAACGCAAAATCGTTACTCTTGATTTTCGTCTTAGAATGTTTCAGGGAGTTACTCTTTCAATTTAAGCCCAGGGCTGTCCGAACACCCTGTATAGTGAACAGAATCATACGTACACCTAAAAGACGTTGAAATTAGCGCAACAAAGAATAATTCGTTATCTTTCAGCGATACCCTACAACCTTGTATCGCTCGCCGGTTGCCGGCTGAACGGAAAGAGGCAGCAAAGTCGGCGCCGGGCTCAACGTGTTAAAATTCCAACCATCGGGTACTTTAAAATCGTTAATTATATTAGAAAACTTGTTAGCCCGTCCCACGTCCAAGAAATGAATCAAATGTTCTCTGTGACTTTTTGCCGCTGTTTATGGGCGGGACGCGAGCAGAAACTCGGGAAATCGGTTCCCTTGCAAACAAACGCGATCAACGGTTAAACTCGGCTTTCGCGTTTATGAAATTATCATGCACGCCAGTATTGGTTTTTAATATTTTCCGCTACTTGACCCGCAAACAGCGTCGCGTGATTGAAAATTACGCGTCGAATGAATATTTCAAATAAACGAACGAATTAGCCGCGGGACACACGCGTCGAATTAACGAATTATCGCGTTCACGTCTGTTTCTGCTCGCGATTTTGTTTAACGGAACAATTGAAAAATCAATCGAATATTAAGTTATTCGAAACTGGTGACGCATCGATGCGTCGAGGCTTTA
The DNA here is from genome assembly GCA_033822845.1 of Tetrapedia diversipes. Classification (NCBI taxonomy): domain Eukaryota; kingdom Metazoa; phylum Arthropoda; class Insecta; order Hymenoptera; family Apidae; genus Tetrapedia; species Tetrapedia diversipes. The sequence continues at coordinate 82,807 of JAOPTO010001576.1, read as the reverse complement.
TTGGCTGATTTTACACATGATCTATATGAGTGTGTCATGGCTTGAAAAGCTTCGAGCTAAAAACGATGTTTAACTGATGGAAAAATTTTAAGAAATAAATTCTATTCGCAATGGTTCTTAGAATACTGATAGGTCTCGATTAATGCGAGTTCAATTAGTTTGAATTGTGTTGTAATAAATATACACACTTAGGTTAATAAGTAATATATTTGATTATAAGTAATATAATATTTAACATGTGTAGAATAAAGGTTCTTAAGATTATTTATTATTATTAATATGAATAATGACAAAAATATGTAGCATACAGTAAATTCTAATTCAGCTCTGCCACGTGACTCTATTATTGTTTAATCCTCAACCCATTTTACGACTCTACAACTCTTGCATTTATATATGGTAGTGCACAAAAGTTTGAAACCAAAAAGTGAACGAAATTAAATTGACTAATTAATAAGGAGTAGCATGATAAACAAAATTTGCATTCTGTGCTAATTACTAAATAGTGTTCCACCATAATGACAATAAAAATGAATAGATGAGCAATATTTGCAGACTATAAAACTATGTTCTACATTGTGCTCTAGTTCTTAAACTTTTGTCCGGTACTGTACCTGTGCATCATGCGTTATAGATATCTAGCTGCTATAGTGATCCACGCAATTTTTATACATTTATTTATTTATTGCATTTATATACAGTAGTGGACAAAAGTTTGAGACCAAAGAGTGACCGAAATTAAACTAACTAATTAATAAGGAGTAGCATGATAAACAAAATTTGCATTCTGTGCTAATCAATAAATAATGTTCCACCATATGAATAGATAAACAATATTTGCGAACCATAAGATTATATTCTGCATTGGTCCTCTCGCCTTAAACTTTTGTCCGCTACTGTAATTTATGTATATTACGGATAATGTATTATTGATGTCGCGGTTAGAGTAACTAGTTTCCTACTGAGTTTTAACATCGATTCTTTTGCTCTTCCAAAAGAGCAAGAAGACACTTGAATATTTTTATCGATGGAAGAATCGAGACACGATTAAACCGTCATTACGCTTGGTCGATTAGCAAGTCGATCGATCACCGTAATTTCTCGTTTGTCGAAATAACGGAATGATAAAAATACAGGAGGAAGTTGCTAATTCATCTGAATGGCCTCCGGAGGGGATGGCCCAGAAAGATATTTCACATTAATGCTTGGCTGGCTTTTAGTGCAGCTTTTTATTCTACGTCCATTTGAATACACGAATAATTAATATTAATATAACCTTGTCTTAATTTGCATAAATTTTAGTATCAGCTTGTTAATGAACATTAACATATTTGCAGTTTCATGTGCATTCAAATGACGTGAACTTGGTGGTATTTTAATCCTCTAAATTAAACCTGTCACGAAACTAACGAGACGAATTCAAGCAAAGTTATTCGTTCAAAAAATTCATATATTTACGTGTATTTTAAGCACGTGTGAAACAGAGATTATTAATACACAAAAGTTGTATAATTAACATTATCCGTTAATCTTTTTCTTTTAAAAAGATAAAATTTAATTTCTACTTAAACGAAAGTTTGTTTTAGGATCGCTAAAAATATTAATTTCAAGCTTTATAGTCCAGGGAAAAAACATTATTTTAACGCGCCGTTCAAAATTGTGCGTTTCAGTTTTTACGAAGAATTCCTTTGAATATATTCTCGTAACAGTAACAAGACCATAATTTTTATTCGAACAATTTAAGGAAAGCGGTGGGTCATGCTGTTCGAAGTAACTTCTTCGAGTGTCGATTACCGAATCGTAGTGATTGCATTAAACGAAGTTCTCGTCACGCTCAGCCGAGTTCCTCGGCGCAGGTTGGCCAGATTGCATCCACCGATTGTGGAATGTCGCAAACACTGACAGACTTCGCTCCAACGACGACGTCGACGACGACGACGACGACGACGACGACGGGCCGTGGAATTTGCATAATGCATGCGTGCTGGCCGAGTACAAGCGTCGCTAAACGACAAACGACGTGTTCTGTTCTGCTGTGTACTGTTCTCCTCTGTCCGGTGAATCACTCGAAGTTGTTGACAGTAGCGCGGTGAAACAGGCTGGTAACTTTTAATCGCGATGAATGCTCGCTGAAAGCAGTTGTGGGAACATCTGTTGCGGAACACTTTACGAGAGGAAACGCTTCATCGCGGGAGAGAATTCAGGCGGATTCTTTGGTTACACAGATATTATGAACAACAAACGTTTGTTTTTTAGAGTAATCGATTTATATTTGGAGTTACAAAACTTTTCAACGATGTGTCATGAGAATTAGGTGTGAGGGAATTGAGGAATTGAAGATCAGAAGAATTGAAGGATCAAACCGAGTTTACCAATTGAAAGTTAAAAATTGAAAATTGAAAGTTGAAAGTTGAAAGTTGAAAGTAGAAAGTTGAAAATTGAAAATTGGGAATTGAAAGTTGAAAATTGAAAATTGGGAATTGAAAGTTGAAAGTAGAAAGTTGAAAATTGGAAGTTGAACATCAAAAGCTGAAAATTGAAAATTGAGAATTGAAAGTTGAAAGTTGAAAGTGAAAAGTTGAATGTTGAAAGTAAAAAGTTAAAAATTGAAAATTGAATGTTGAAAGTTGAAAGTTGAAAGTTAAAAATTGAAAATTGAGTGTTGAAAGTTGAAAGACAAAAATTAAAAGTTGAAAATTAAAGATTAAAGATTAAAAATTGAAAATTGAAATTAGAAGTTGTAGAATTGAAAGCTGAAAACTGTAGAATTGAAAGTCGTAAATTACAAAATTGGAAGACAAACTACTGAAAATTAAAAAAATTCTAAAATAGGAGATTTGGTAATAAAAAATTAGAAAAATTGAAAATTTTTAAAATTGAGGAGTTTAAAATTAGAAGAACTGAAAGATTTCCCCGGAAACAACAACATCTGCCACCGGTGATCTCCACAACGAACGTATTAAGTGCAGAACAAAATGCTCGACATATAAGTTACCTCCTGCACCGCGTAAATAGAAGGGATTACCGGATGCGGCAGTTGCCGCGCCAAGATGAGCTGCGGATACCTTAACGCGAGTTATTCGGTCGGTGAACACCAGGAATGCGGTATTTCCAGGATGCCCAAGGCGAAATTCTTTGGTCACCACGGTGTAAAGGTTCAATTCGAAGCAACAGATTCCGGGACGCATTACAACGTCAACCGGAGTGACGGCTTTACGGCTCTATTTCGGAAGACAATTACCCGAAATATCTAACGAGCTGCAGAAGTTCGGGAATAGTTTCCGTATGATTATCGGTGTTTCGAAGTGAATAGAAGCGACGTACGACGGCGAGAAATTATTGACCGCGAAGTTCGCCGGCAATACCAAGCGGAACGGACCGATAGCGGAGCAAACATTCGGGATTCCGAAATGCCACTCTCTTGGCAGCTTATGCTAGTCGCTGGTAGCGATGGGACCAAGTTTAACCCGTTCGCAGGGTCTGCTGAGGAAAACATCTACAAGAAAACATCTAACAGCCCAAGATTTTTTTCGTAATTATGTGACGTCAATTGGAATACAGTAGTGGACAAAAGTTTAAGACGACAGGATAATATAAAATATAATTTTATGGTTCATAAATATTGTTTATCTATTCATTTTTATTGTCATTATGGTAGAACATTATTTATCGATTAGCATAGAATACAAATTTCGTTTATTATACTATTTCTTATAAATCAATTAATTTATTTTCTTTGACCCGTTGGTCTTAAACTTTTGTCCGCTACTGTAGATTCTGCGTATGTGTATTTAGAGCATTTTAAAAAAGTGAAATGAACGTCCTTCTAAACCGACACAAATATGTGACGCTGGGCTACAAATAAAAAGTAAACGTCGGAGCCTATGTGTCACATGTGTCACGTTAAATTAGAAGAAATGGATTATAGGGCAAAAAAATGATAAAAGCATGCAATAAAAGTGGTGTAACAGTTATCTGAACGCCTTCTTTGATAATAATTATATTGGAACCACTTATGTTACGAACGATTGCGTAAATATCACCGTTGACGAGCAACAGAACCTGCGTGATTCGATGAATGTGCGGCCGGCAAAGTGTTAACACATTGTATGCCGGCCCCGCGAAAACGCGGGTTTGGAAGTCTGTTGCTTTAGCGCCGGGTTTGCGATAATACAACATTCTTTTGTTTGGCGATTTGTTTGTTTCTATTTTTCGTTATCGTTAAAGTGCATATAATGAATATGCAAACCAATTTTAGTGTTTTACAATAATGTATAAAATTTTAAATATTTTCTTCACCTACAGTTTTAAATGCCTCAGATGCCACCGGCATACAATGTGTTAAGCTTGATTCGAAGCTGCCTGCAATGTGCTTGAACCCATCGCTAGTCGCTGGCTATTATCTCCTTTAGACAGATGGACGCGAGCAGAGGGATGAATAGTCAGCCAGCAACCGCGATAATTACCGTCGAAGGTATTCCGACGCGCAACGAGAAACGAGACGTCCTACCGCCAATTTGTGCCCACCCATGTATCGTCCTTAATGTTCGAACTTGTTCCGCTCTTTACACGACGAGGAGGAGAACGAGAAGAGGAGGAGGAGGAATCTGCCTCGTACTTCCCGGCCCAATTTTAATCCGCCAACGAGCCCGGCAATCGCGAAACCCCCATTTTCTCTGCCATTATAATTTTCAACTTGCTGCTTTCTATTCGCTGCGAACTTCTCCCGTATATTTCTCGCGAATTCGAAAAGAGTGTTGAGGTTAAGTATACCGCACACCTGGAACGAAATATTTTTGCCAAGTAAAATTTTATACTTTGGTTGAAACAAAAGGGTACTTTTTAATGGAAACGATCTATTTTGTACGCTTTTGTAAAAATCGTTGGTTCTTGTATCTAGACGTGCATCGTAATCTGCTTCTGTAGCTTCCTTATCTCGAAGTGACTAATAACTTGAATGATTACTTAATTGTAAGTATCTGAAATAATATATATGAATAATTAAACAGCGAACGCTGTTCATCTGGTAGGTTCAAAGTTCAGCGAACTGACGTCTCGCACGCGTTTTCATCTTTTATTTTAAATACACGGAAAAATGTACGAGGGAATTTCGAGGCATTGCCCAAATCATCCCTTAACCTACTGACGACCATTAGCCCATTAATATGCTCTTCATAACTGGTTATTGATATTGTAAGAGTACTGGTGTGCCATATGGTTTATAGGCCATTTCTTTCAATACAGTTTGAAACATATATTTATTTATTTATTTATTTATTAGTATAATCTTTAACACATAGATTACACTTTATGAATTACAAATTATAACTTACAAATTACAAATTATATATTACAAATTACAAATTACAAATTACAAATTACAAATTACAAATTACAAATTACAAATTACAAATTGCAAATTACAAATTACAAATTACAAATTAGTCGTAGGTGAACAACAGATGAAGTACTTTTCGCTTGAAACAATCAGAGAACGAAAAGATATCCACTTCTTACAACTATTATTTACATTGATAATTAATTAATATATATTTTTTTGAGCTTAATAATAAAGCTTAGATTAATAATAGAGGTTAATAAAGAGTTGAACCGTAAAAACAGCCAGGCGAATTAATCCGACGGATAACTTGAGGCGAACGAAAATGAAACCCATGGGTTATAAATGTCGGTCAGGTCGTTAGCTTCACGGGGAACGTTATCAGCGTTTGGTGTTACATTTACGAGCCCCGGAAGTCCGTACGAAGCGTACGTCGCCCGTTGCGCGATGCAGTTAATAAGCGTAGGCGTGCGTCGTAAATTTTAATGCCAGCAGCTAGCACGCATCGTAAATCGGTGCCTAATTCGTCCATTAGACTTCCCAGCAAAATTTTAGGCCGTTCGCGCCGATGCTCCACCGGGAACCGACTTGCTGCGCCTACCAAATTATTCCTATCGCGAAACGAAGGGCGGCCGTATCTTGGGACGCGGTTTCTCCGATGTTCGCAACCAATTTGTGAACAGCCTATGAATTATTCTTTTTAAAAATTGTTGAATCGCGCAGCGTTGCTGACTGTTCTGTTTAGAGTGATCGACGAAACTAATTAAGTGATAAAGCGAAACCTTAATCAGAATTCTGATTTGATTAAAGTATATAGTAATACATCGGTTAATTATAAAACTCAGTACGAGTTCAGTTATTACATACAGTTAATTACATACTGTATAATTGAAATAATTGAAGTAATTGAAATATTTTGAATAATTGAAGGGGAATTCAAATAATCTACATAATTGAAGTAATTGAAATAATCGAAGGAATTGAAATATTTTTAATAATTGCAGGAGTTGGAATAATCAAAGGAATGAAAATATTTTGAATAATTAAAGGAATTGTAATAATCGAAATAATTGAAGTAACTGAAATAATCGAAGGAATTGTAATATTTTGAATAATGGAATGTATTGAAAGAATTGAAGAAATTGGAAGAATTGAAATAATTGAAAAAATTGAAAGAATTGAAGGAATTGAAAATAATTCAGTAGTTTTGTTATCCGAAGCTAAAATCATCGCAAACATTGTTTCTCTCATTTCGTTTCTGTTTTCTGTTCGTAAATGGTACGCAAGTATATTCGGTGACCATTCGTCAATTTATTACACGCAACGTTTGCCAAAGAATTTCTCAACGATCATGAAAAATTCGCGTATCTTTTGCCTGCATTGTTCGTCGGTAAATACGTAGCTTGAACGTCACTTAATTAAACGATATACGACAAACAATTTCGTTTAATAGGATATAATAATTAGCCCGCCTCTTGTATCCCAGTTAGCACTGTCACCCGCATGAAGTTCAGGGGGGGGGGAGAGGGTGTGGGGAGATGCGACCCCCTGGAATTTCTCTAAATGAGCCGGTACTTACGTATGGCCGGCCGGAAGCGCGGAACCGGCGCCGATGGAATCGATAACGCCAATTCGTTATGCTTTCGGGGCCAGCTGCTCATTATTGTAGCCTCGAAGGCCATTATCCTTCCGATGAAATACTCATTTATTCTCCGCCCACCATATCCACGCTGCATCCCGGCTGTTATTTTATGCGAACGCAGTCGCGCGGGAATTATGGCCACGTTGATTCAGGAAATTGATCAAACGGTTAACCTTCAATACGCGATGACACGCGACGATGAAACGCGACTCTTCTCATTTCCGTACGCTCAAGCAATGGATAGACATGAAGATAAACAGCATTAACCCTTTCGCTACGGTTGGGTTCTCCACCACGGCAATCCCACGGCTCACTATTGAACTGCTTTGAAACGGTGTTTAAAAAAAAAAAACTTTTCTCAAAACAGGGTATTTATAACGACTTAACATGCACACTTTTAATTATAGTTTCAGAACTGAGACATTCAATACGCAGCATTTCATGGAGAGCGACTATAATCGCCCGTGGTACCTCAGTGGCATCTTATGAAGGGCGATTGTAATCGTTCTTAGTAGCGAAAGGGTTAAAATTAATTACGAACGCGAAATTGATGCTCTCTGCTGAAATTTACCTTAACCTCTTCAGGGTCGATTTTTTATAGTAAGAAAATCAGTTTAACGGTTCGAATGATTTTATTCTTATTTGTAACTTGTACAACATTTGCACATTTGCATTTAATTCCATAAATAAATACTGCGGTAAAAAGTAAGATACTGATATATTGGTATCTGACTTCAAAAATTGCACCATGCTATAGAGGGGGTCAAACTACTAAGCTTATGATCACTTGTGTATGATAAACAATGATAAACATGATTTTGTCGCACCCAGTTTACACATAAAAAGGTTAAATTTTCCGTAAAAAATATAACCTGTGGTTAATCTTTGTCTGCATTATTAAGAAAGAAATACTGCATACTAAACTGCATGTACAATACGTTAGATTTAAGAAACACTCAACATCATATGATGTGCTATCATTTTGTCGCGTACTCTATGCGTTCGGTTTAACGTTTTCCAAGCTTTTGCATCGGGTTGTCGAAAAGATTGTCGGTTGAATGTAACGTCAAGGGAAATTTAAAATAAGATTTCATAGACGCTAAAGGAATACTTACAAACGCATCTTGTTACGAAGGATTATTCACAACGGATTGCTGCTGCTGTACGCGACGGACACCCTCCACGATATCGTGAACGTGACAGCGAGCAAGGACTGGGACCTTTCCTGTTTCAAGCTGACGAAGGACGTCTTCAGCGAGGTGGTCGGCGCTCTATACGTGCAACAATACACGCCGCAGTATTTGGAGACTCTAGCGAACAGGGTAAGATGGAGATTAATTTGGAAACAATCAAGAAAACGTCTTTTCGAGCGAATGAGGAGCGTCTGACAAAGTTTGAAAATTATTTTGTGACACTGAGTTTGGATCTTGAAATAGTTATACTGATGTCAATGTGGTGGAGTATGGCATAACTCATCAATTTATAAATTATTGGTGTTCTCTACTAAATAAAAGAAAAGTAGAATTTCCTACGCAGGATGTTCTGACGAAGCTAGGAGAAAATTGAAGAGGTAATTTTATGCAACATTCTAAGACAAAAATCAAGAGTAAAAATTTTGCGTTTGACGCTTTGTTTATTAGTTATAAGCAACTAAAGATCGGGCTTTTTTACGCCTGAGAGCATGCAAACGGGGCAACACGATAGGTAACGCCGCTGGCTGTACAGTGATGCTCTGTTTGCCTGCTCTCAGGCGTAAAATAGCAAGTTTCTTTAGTTGCTCATAACTACGAAACAAAGCGTCAAACGCAATATTGTTACTCATGATTTTCGTCTTAGAATGTTGCATAGAGTTACCCCTTCAATTTTCTCCCAGCTTCGTTCGAACACCCTGTATAAATGCATCTTGCGTCTCATTTTCTCTCACGTTGTCGTTTTCACTTTTCCTTCCTCCACCCTCTCCCTCTCGTTCGCGCGAAAGCGCCGCTAAACGAATTGCGTGTCATGCCGGGAACAGGTGGGAGGGCTGTTCGAACGCGTGAAAGAGACAGTAGCCGAGCGTATTCTGGTGAAATCTTGGCTAGACGAGGAGACAAGGACGCAGGCGTTGCTGAAACTGAACTCGCTGCGGGGAAGATTTCACGTGTGGCCTGGTTTCTACAATGAGACTCTGCTGGCCCGCGAAATGGCCGAGGTGAGCTTCCAGGCCTTCGTCGAGCTTCTTTGCATGCGACCCGCGTGTACACGCTTGGTACGGCGGTAATTTACGTACAGCTCTATCCGTGACCACTTTCTGTCACTCCCGGCAGGTGGAGATCGACCCGGACGACTTCTTCCGCAGCATGCTAAGACGGTTTCGACAGATCAGAACGGTCGACGACAAGGTCCTGCGGAGGAACGTAACCGAAAAGTGAGAATTTTAACTCGTTTTGAAAATGGGATCCCCAAACTGGGTTCTACAGAACGAATTCCGACACCGTGTACATAATTGCCCACCAAAAAATTTGAACAGTCAAATATTTAACTGAACGATTCAGCAATTAAATGATTGAAATGGTTAAAGTCGTTTGAAGAATTGTATCATTGAAAGTATCGAAAGTATTTGAGAATAATTGAATAATTGAAGTAATTGAAAATATTTAATAATAATTGAATAGCTGAATTGAAATTACTTCAGAATAATTGAATAGCTGAAGTAATTGCAAGTATTTGAGAATAATTGAATAATTAAAGTAATTGAAAATATTTAAAAATAATTGAATAGCTGAATTGAAATTACTTCAGAATAATTGAATAGTTGAAGTAATTGCAAGTATTTGAGAATAATTTAATAATTGAAGTAATTTAAAGTATTTGAGAGTAATTAAATAATTGATGTAATTGAAACTACCTTAAAATAATTGAATAATCGAGTATAGTGAACGGTAATTGAATATTTCAATCAATCTGTTGTTTGCTGCAGTCATTTTAACACGTAATCCTTTGTCTAAAAAGCCTGGGGATCCCTGCGGTACAATGGTCTTACTAAAAGCAACATTGGAAATGTAACAAACGGCTTGTGTGTTTTCAGACGTCGACACCCCTACAGCGTGAGCGCTTATTACGAGTCCTCGACGAACACAATTGGTAAAACCAGCCGAGTAATTTCTTACACCCAACCCATTTTCCTTTTCCTCGTAATATTAATGTTACGCGTATCAACACAATACACTGCAATAACCGCATCCCTATTGCATTCTTCCTTAAATGTCTTAAATGTCATAATAATCGGTGCTATTCATTCCGTACCAATTTGAATTTTGACGACATTCCGGCCCACCTTACTGTGATTAACGCTAACGGTTTACGGGATCCGTCAATTTGATGGATTTGATTAGATGGAACACTGCGAATGAGGCTTTAGGTATTAATGCGGCTTTAAGGGGGGAAAAACGAAAGAAAAAATCCGAACAGAGAGATGTTTTGGGCTGCGTAGATCATTCGCGATCATGATAGAGTGTTAACACTTAGCCAACCGAATGGGGAGATCTCTCATTTTTTCCTTGACAAAGCAGTGCCATTGATTCTATTTACTTTTTTTATCAGTTGGCCCTAAGTTAATGTGGAGCTTATTATAAATTATATTTTGGAAAATTTATGAACAGTACTAATTCAAGACTAACTAATAACAAAAGCAAATAGAATCAATTGCAGCGCTCTGTTGAGGACAAAATGGGAGATCTCTCCATTCGGTCGGCTAAGTGTTAACCGTAGTATAACCTAAAATATAGAAACTAAGCGTTGTATGTAGATAAGTTAGTAGGTAATTAATTCATTTTAAGTGTGCGTTACATTATCCCAATCCACCAGAAACAAATGATCGATTTCAGGTATTCCGTTAGCGATGATGACTGCTTGGTCGTGGTCCTGGGACGGTGGTCCCGCGTTCTCGTCGCACGCAACTCTTGGCTCGGTGATCGCGCACGAGATCCTCCACGCCTTCGATCTCCATCGACGTCGGCTGCCATTGGATCCCGATCTGAACGTCGATCAATGGCTCTGGATCACGCCGGAGTCCTGGAAGAGGTTGGAGGCGAGGATCGAGTGCGTCGCCAGGCTCTACGCCAGGAGTTTTTGGAGGAAAGTTCAATTCTACGGGAACGACGTCGCTGTACAGGTAAAGGCAAATTTAGATGAGAATGCATACAGAGTGTTCTGACGAAGCTAGGAGAAAATTGAAGAGGTAACTCTACGCAACATTCTAAGACAAAAATGAAGAGTAACAATATTGCGTTTGACGCTTTGTTTATTAGTTATAAACAATTAAAGGAATGAGATATTTACGCCTGAGAGCAGGCAATTGGAGCATCAGTGTACAGCCAGCGGCGTTACCTACCGTGTTGCCCATTTGCCTGCTCTCAGGCGTAAAATAGCCCGTTTCTTTAGTTGCTTATAACTAATAAACAAAGCGTCAAACGCAATATTGTTACTCTTGATTTTTGTTTTAGAATGTTGCATAGAGTTACCTCTTCAATTTTCTCCTAACTTCGACTGAACACCCTGTATAATGAGATATTTACACTTTTTATTGTGGATGAATCATATGGGATATGCAACCAAAGTGCAATAACTAAATTTGCCTTAAGGGACATTTTCTAACTGTGTTCACTTTAATTAGGTTTCGCTGAGTTTTCTATAGACACACTTGTTAAGTGTTGACTTCCAGGAAAAAAAAATATAATAGTAAAAAATAATTGATTTTTGGAACGATAGATACTTTGTTAAGTTGAAATATATGTGTATCGTTTTAGTTCGATTGGAACGTGACGAGGAACGAGAACGTCGCTGATATCGGAGCCTTGCAGATTTCTTACAAAACCTGGCACACCCTGACGAACGGGAAGGATCGAAGTCTTCCCGGATTGGAGGGACTTCGTCCGAGCCAGCTTTTCTTCATAAGCGCCGCCCAGGTAAAACGAACCATCTCTTCTTATCCTTTCAAAACGCAGCCTTGGCGTAGACACTTGAAATTAATTCATAATGCTGACGATTATGTTACAGACTTACTGTTCCAATATGACTGCCGAGGCCTACATTCTTTCCGTTGAACTCGATTATCACACGCCTCAGCCTGAAAGGTAACTTTCGCTCTTGTTCTCCGTTGAATATGGGGGAATTTGAACTTTCTAGGGTGATACTTAGTTTATTTTTCGCTAAATCATGAAGGAAGCAGTTCTTTGCATTAAAGATTCACTTTCTTTTAAATTAAGAACTTTCTTTATGAAAAGAGTTTTTAACATTTACAAACATTTTTGTAAAGCATTATTTATTTATTTATTTATATGAGATTAACTTATTAGAGAATTACAAGGAAATTATTATATTGAGGTATGAAATATAATAATGGCAACAGAGAAAAATAAAAATATACCAAAGGAAGAGAAGTGAAAACTTAGAATATTAATTGTGAATTTTTCTAAGATTTCAAAGGAATTTATAAGGCATTATTTATAACAGTTACAAAATACTCCGGTTACAATTAGCTTACGATTGGAATTATTACAAACTTATATAAATATCTATTAATTATCTTATCTATATTGAATACATAATATACAGATACTGATTAACAACAATTAGTTTGGAAAGCAAGTATGATTTTTCATGATGGTTTAGGGTGAACGGTATAATGATGAACTCCCAAGCATTCGCGGACGCGTTCCGTTGCCCGATCGGAACGAAAATGAACCCCCCTAACAAGTGCACCACCTGGTGAGACGATCAGGCGTGGACAATCGATTGCCGACAACGTCAGGTTTAATCAACGATACTCGATCATTGGGATTCGACTCGGAAAACGGCGTGTTGCGGTTGAACACACCCAAGCGACGCAAGGGTTAATCATTTTTTCAGCAATTGTCGAGCGATCCTGCGTCGGAAGGAATCGATTCAGGTATTGCAACGTTAATTCAAATACTTTTTATTATAAATTATTATAGAAATAATTAAAAGTTAAGAGTCAAAAGAAATTTCTAAGATTTCTTTTTATTTAGAAAGATGGTAGGGTACATGTGTAGGTATAACAATAACAATAAATAATCTTAACCCTTTGCACTCGTGGGGTAACTGTTAGTCGTTTAATGATACTAACTTCAAAAATTTTCAAATCCAAAATATTTACTAAGATTCGCCTATATTGAACGTCATTTAATTTAGTTAAGTGATATACTAAAATTTACATATATGACTAACCTCTGAGCCTGCCTAATAAACAAACTAACTAAAGTCTGAAAATTTGCAACATTATCATATAAATTTTCAAATCCAAAATATTTACTAAGATTCGCCTATATTGAACGTCATTTAATTTAGTTAAGTGATATACGAAAATTTACGTATATGATTATTTGACCTCTGAATCTAACTGATAAACAAACTAACTAAAGTTTGAAAATTTGCAACATTATCATATAAATTTTCAAATCCAAAATATTTACTAAGATTCGCCTATATTGAACGTCATTTAATTTAGTTAAGTGATATACGAAAATTTACGTATATGATTATTTGACCTCTGAATCTAACTGATAAACAAACTAACTAAAGTTTGAAAATTAGCGAAACTATCATTTGGTGACTAACAGTCACCCTTCGAGCGCAAAGGGTAAAGAACCTTTATTCTACCCCAATTATAAAATTATTCTTCAGAAATAAAAATTCTGCGGTATGAGCAGCGTAAACTAATTTTCTTCCTCCCTCAGGAATTCTATCCGGAAGGTCGAAGAATCGAAGAGAGAAAAAAGCGTGGAAAGGGCGACGATCCGGAAACGAAGAAGGTTCAATCGATGAACGGCCGTTCGATCGCGATGACGAAGGATCGATCGATACGCATAAGCTTGTTACAGCGTTTTCAGAGTCTAACAAGGGACGACCCAGCCGAGGAGATACGCGATCTCCGTACGGTCGCCGAAAATATGCTCGTTTAAACGCGTCATTAATGTTAACGTCTCTTACCTGCGACGCTTTAGAGGACATTATTAGATTTATTCTAGCGAAAGCAATAAATTGTACGGATGAACAGACGGGAGGGTGTGATGCACACGGTACAGACGAACACGCGAACGAGACAAAGATTCATCAACGAAGTACATTGCCGCTCAAAAGTTTGGAGCACGTTATGATTTCGAAGCAAAATATTTTTCTTAAGCGACGAAGTTAGACGAAGTATTAGTCCATTATTAATATTCCAAATGTTGTTCTATAATAAAGAAAAATCGTGTTTCATCGCAATTAAAAGTAAAGATTGTACAATTCTATTCTATATAACACTTATTTTTTAGAGAAACGATACGAATCCATGAAAGTGTTGTTTGCAGAGAGAAAAAAAAGAAAATGAAATCCTTCCTTCATCTTTACGACCACTCAACCGTAATATATCTCAATTTAGTATCGCTCCAGGGCTGTTGTAAATATTTCCAAAGCTCAAAACTTAAAACTTCACACACAGTCGACCTATTATTAGAACGGCAACAGTACAAGCTTTATCTCTTTAAAAAAGAATTTTTGTAACGTATTTCGAATTTCGATTTTCAACCGTACTCGCGTAACGTTATTTCAACGTTTATACCTAATTAAGCGTAATATTTCGAATAAAATAATCATCCATGTTTCCAGGAACGTTGTTTTATTCAAATAAAGATGGCTGCTCCGAACTTTCACGCGACAGTGTACCACCACCTACGAGTGCGCTTCGATCGTTCAGTTTGCAATCGGTCGGTAAGTTATCGGCAGGCCTGCTGATGGAATTAACGCTAGGTTTACGGGACCCATTAATATGACGGATTTCGAATTTCGCGAGCAAGATTCGTAAAAATAATTACTATTATTCTTAGCAATTTTTGTTAACTTTTATTGATAGAGTGACACGAATATAATCTAATCTATTTCCCTCTCAGCTCTGCAATTTAAAATTCTGTATAATGCATACCTATTTCTTAATATAAGTATATTAAAAATAGATATACAAGAAACGTCCGTAAATCTAGCGTTAAAGAAGAAAATGGACGTCGTTTGTTAGCGGAGGAGCAATCTTTCTAGGGAACACAAAGCGTAATAATCGTGTTTCAATCACTAGAGCACGTAAATTTTAAGAATGACAAAAAATATTAGGTTATCTTGAAAGTTTCAACTATATTATTTAAGATGGTATTGCTTTAAAAATAACAAGAAAGTAATAAGTACAGTTGAATATTATATCGTATATTAATGTGTCTATTATAATTTACACTTCTTTGTATAAAGTGGTAACCAGAATTAATTAATTTTAGTAATTAATTCGGAGATTAAATTTAAAAATAAAGAAGTGCCATTTTTACGTGAGGGTCAGATTTGATTACAACGTGAAACAAAAATTTTAATTTATGACAGTATTTACTTGATCTCATGTATAGTCAAGTATAAATTCTTACAAAAATAAATGGATCCATAATCATTGAAAATTTTCAAGATGACCCAATTATTTCTATTTTGCATCTGTTCGACTTAGATATTTGTAAGTCTAAAATGTTGACACAAGCTCTAGTGAAAAATTTCAGCAGCTAACGACTGCTCGCTAAGGATTAAAACGCAAAGTCGGAAGCGGAAGCTCTGTCCTGTGTAAACAAACGGATCGAAGAAACTGCAAACACACACACACACACACACACACACATGTACACACGAAGAGGATTATTTAGTTCTTCGCGCACCGATTGTCTTCGCTCTTGTTAGTCTTGTAAAGTCTGTAAATAACGCGTCCCGATCCCTTTCAGTTTAGTTTAGTTCAGCTGGAACAGCATAAACGATCTACGCCAGTGCCTCCGATCATGTTCACGTGGACGTACACTGCGACTTGAAAATTCTATCCGCGCGTGTCTCGACGCATTCGTTTTACCAAAAAAAAAAGAAAAAAAAAAGGATGGAAAAAAATGGAAAAAAAGAAAATGGATACTTTTTTTTATTTCAGAAACTAAAATACTCGAGTACAGTAAGTGTAAATAAATTAAGGCTGCTCGTTGACGAACACTTTTACGTTTTAAGGAAGAACTAGATTTTGTTTAAGAGATAAAGCATGTAGGCTGTAGATAAATATAAGATTATACGAGGTAGATTATTTATTAATTAATAGCTAACACGACGATCACATTTATTCTGTTAGAATTGCTTCGACTCATCTCGGCATAGCGATCCCTAACGTTCTTACGATCTTTTCGGTAACAGTCGGCCATTTTATTTGAACGATCACACACGATTCGACAATACTTATGCTATCGGCACTGCAATTTGTTCGTTAACCCTTTCGACACGCCCCACAAGCACTTCGCAGGGTTTAGATTCGGGGGATGTCAAAGTTTCACAACAATTTGTAAACACAGTGGCTTGCGAAACTAATCGAATGATTATTAAGTTGCGTTTTCTACCAAAATTAACGATAAATTTACATCCTACTTGGTTAATCAACACATAAAAAGATATGTCCTGACTGACTGATTCATCATCGCAGAGGTTAAACTGCTAAAACTAGAAATATGAAATTTTGTATCACGTAGGCACCCACTAAGGAAGGATTTTTTGATATTTCACTCCTAAAGGGGTTAAATAGGGGTTGAAAAGTTGTTTGAAAATCCGTTGATTTTGAAGCAAGCACTATGAAAATTGGTATATAGCTTTTTGGTTAGAAATAAAGAAATACGTGTTTCAACGTTTTTGGAAAATTAACCCCCTAAAGGGTAAAATAAGGGATGAAAGTTTGTTTAAAAATTCTCCCATTTTGGAGCAAGCACTATAAAAGAAAACACGGGTAACAGCTAATTTTTTCAAAAAATATTTTTTTGGGCATTCCCAAAAGCTTTTCAATTAATTATTCCACGGTTGGTGATTAATAATAATAATCGTGGTAACAATAAAAGGTAATACCTGCCGCATTGGATTAGTTTCGCGAGTCACTGTGCACTTACGTACCATTGGGCTCACGAAAAAGTGGATTCGCATTGAGATTCGTCGCGATCGCCACGGGTAGGTCGCTTTAGGCTGTTTCCACGAAGGCTTAGAGAGACCAGGCTGGCTAGCACGCGCTTCTATTCACCTGTATTTCGCTCGGTTCTTCTCCGTACGGACACAAATTTTCGATTGACGCTTACGCTTTTATTCGTGACACCGTTTCGCTCGGTTCTCGATGGAAAGTCGGATTTCAGTTGACTCCAGCCGATCCCGACGAGCAGCTCACTTTTTCCTTCGCAGTTTGGAACACTCTGTTACGTACACACGAGGTATTGCGAGGTCATCCGGTATTTTTTTTTTTCTTGAAGAAAAAGGATGAAGCAAAGCAGTTTACTCACTTTTACCTTTACAATGTGTCGGTTGAGATATTCTCAATGATATGTTATAATTAATACAGAATAAGGTATGCAATTTTCTTTAACATTCTTTCATTCATTTATCTTTGTCTATTTTTTGATTCACATAGGTAGAGATCGACAAAATTCGCAATACCGAATAAAAGTGCAGATATTGACGAAAGGAAAATTTACATAAAAGACAGTAAATTTATATTTATTTATCTTTTAATTCACATAGGTAAAGTGAAATATAGTAGCGGACAAGAGTTTAAGACGATAGGACAATGTAGAACATAATTTTATGGCTCGCAAATATTGTTTAGCTATTTATTTTTATTGTCATTATAGTAGAACAATATTTATTGACTAGCATGGAATACAAATTTTATTTATACTGTTATTTCTTATTAACCCTTTGAGTGTTGCTCTAAATGGGGGATTGGAAAAATTGACAAACGCAAATATTCGTTCATAGTCCACACGAGTATAGCAATCAAAGGGTTAACACTAGAACTACCGACAATTATAGTGTACTTATTTGCATGGAAGAGATCAAATTGAAAATTACATTAAAAGATATTGAATACATAAAAAACAAATCTTTATTTATACTTTCTGCAGAAAATCATAATAAATTTTTGGAAGCTTTACCGCAGTGAATTTAAAAGACTGCTATGAATAATCACCAATTGGTCATTTTGACTGCTCTGGTAGTTCTAGTGTTAAAGTATACTTATTTGCATGGAAGAGATCAAATTGAAAATTACATTAAAAGATATTAAATACATAAAAAACAAATCTTTATTTATACTTTCTGCAGAAAATCATAATAAATTTTGGAAGCTTTACCGCAGTGAATTTAAAAGACTGCTATGAATAATCACCAATTGGTCATTTTGACTGCTCTGGTAGTTCTAATGTTAAAGAAAATGAAAACCCAAGTTGCACAGAAATCCACATAAGGAGATGTCAGTGGGCTGCTCGTCGCGACGTCTCGCACCCCCCATTGGTCGTCGAAACGGAGACGGCGGTTCGCGCTTCGCATGGAGAGGAACGAAATCCTGTCGCGAATCCCGGTTCCTCGCGAAGTTTCATCGTCGTGAGCCGACGGCTAGCGAAGGTTGTTACAATTTTATTAGTGCGTTCTGCGCAAGAATCGCGATCTGTGATATTCTTAAGCGGTACTTAAGCAATCTCGAGGGACCGTTCGGGGCGGCGTGCAGCTCGACGGCTTCGATTACGAGAAAGAAAACGGAGATGCGATATTTTGGGGGTCGAACGATGCTGCGACGGAGCTTCGACGACGTTGAAGTTCCCTACGACGACCCTCGGATGTCCCTCGACGAATCGAAAGCATAAAGTCACGTTATTTAAACACCGTTGTAAATGTAAATGGCTGATAACTCATATGGCAAATAAATATGATTTATATACAATGATGTACTGATTTTTTGGAAACAACATGTACCCTTGAATTCTTTAGAAGCTTTGTGAGGATATTCGATTGCTTAAAAAAGTTTCGTTTGTACGCTACAGTTTCTTTTGCACTCATCCATTGTTACTTTGGTACCTTTCACTTAGTTTTTGGTGTTCAATTATTTGATATCATTCGTAAAATTAAAAAAAATAATAATTGCAAATAAATTAAAAATACACATTTTTTATTTGTTTTTAGTAGCTTTTTAAGCTACTTTAATTTACTTAACTCGAAACAGTAAATATGTTATAGTACAGAAATGCAAATGGTGTATATTTACGCCTTTCGTATATATTAAAAGACTTGTAAGGGCGTATAAATACGCCTTTTGTAAATAGTGATAAACTTGTCAGAGCTTATGTACAGAGTGTTCGGACGAAGCTCGGAGAAAATTGAAAGGGTAACTCTATGTAACATTCTAAAACAAAAATCAAGAGTAACAATATTGCGTTTGACGCTTGGTTTATTAGTTATAAGCAATTAAATGAACGGGCAATTTTACGCCTGAGAGCAGGCAAATAGGGCAACACGGTTGGTAACATCGCTGGTTGCACAATGATGCTCAGTCCTAAC
This sequence comes from Tetrapedia diversipes, assembly GCA_033822845.1. Lineage (NCBI taxonomy): Eukaryota > Metazoa > Arthropoda > Insecta > Hymenoptera > Apidae > Tetrapedia > Tetrapedia diversipes. The sequence goes on along the minus strand of JAOPTO010001576.1, from coordinate 63,425 downwards.
TACATGCATTTATGTAGCTGTTCAGAAGTAACCCATATTCCGCACGTAGTTATGAGTAAGCATCACTGCGTAGTGATTGACGTTACCTACCGTGTTGCCCGATTGCCTGCTCTCAGGCGCAAAAAGACCGTTTCTTTAGTTGCTTATAACTAATAAACAAAGCGTCAAACGCAATATTGTTACTCTTGATTTTCGTCTTAGAATGTTGCATAGAGTAATCTCTTCAATTTTCTCCCAGTTTCGTACGAACACCCTGTATACACCTTTCGCAGTCAAAGGGTTAAAATAGAAAAACAGTGGTTGCTTATCACTATTCTAAACGATTGATACGGTTCACGAGAAACCGGCATGAACACCTCGGAGAATCCGACAGCTTCGAGGTTCGATTCCCGTGTCGATCGATCGGGAAACAGACGAGTATCTCGACGTTCCTCTGCTTCTAACCCCACGGAAATATCAAGGAAAGAACAAAATAAAAGCCAAATCGAACGCGAACAGAATCTCGAACCAGCCAGAAGCAATCGGTGTCCGAAAGACTGCGATCCCGTTTCAGTCCTCACATGCGTGGAATTCCTTGCACGGCGACCAATTCGAGGCTGCACGCCTGCACCCAAGAATGAGTTCCCTGACAGATGACCTAACATGTCACCGGCTGTCTGGCACCTCCTGATCCTCTGGGTAACGGTCACAATTTTACGCGTGTAAACTTATTGGTATGAAAATGTAAGTTGACCTGAAAGATCTTGAGGGAGCATAAAAATTTACACTTGCTGAAAGCTGCTCACAGTCAATTTGGTAGTTGATGATTTTGAACAGAAAAGATTGGTCGGAGATTATTCTGCGAGATTCAAGTACTTTAAGGTTCAGCATACCCATGACCTTTCTGTAAACGTGATTAGTAGCATCCATAGACGTACCTAGTTAAAATTATATTTCCAGTTATTTATTTATTTGACGAGTAAACACTCTTTATAAGGAAGTAATACAGTAAGAATAAGAATAATTAAAATATGAAAGTAAAAATGAAATTAAAAGGAGCAGAATTATATACAAACTTATACTGGATGATACATTGCTCTATATCATAAAAACGCAAAACATAAAAACTGCGAAATACTGCAGTGCTTATAACTGAAGTGTACTAGTTATTCCATAAAATTATACCAATTACAGTTTGCATATTTTTAGGTATTTATATATTTACAAGACTTTACGATTAAGGGTTTAATATAATTAATAATGCAGCTCAAATTAGTTAATATGTTAATACGTAGACATTTTATATAGATATAGGATATATCCGGCGCTCGAAGCAAAGGGGTTAATTCGTTTCTTTTCTTTTTGTACTCTTTGCACTATAAAAGGATTTTAGCCATGAATTAATACTAAATAAATAAAATCGCTGTGCACAGATGACATTCGCCTATTGTCCCAGAATGAGCACGACACATTCTCCATACGTGTCGGAATTCGAGTACGTTCCGCGACTTCATCCCTCCAGGAACCCGAAATGTCCGTCCCGATTTGTCGGCAGTAAACGAACGCGCGAAGACCTTGACTTGGAACAGGACCGACCACAGATCGAAATCAGGGCTGTGCTCTCTCGTTGCTCCGCCTTCGGAGGGGAGAAGTAAGAAACAAATCTTCATTTCTTTGTATTAACATGTTCAACCCGGCGCATGTTTTCGAAGTCCGTATGGTCAGCGGGCTCGAGATTATCAGATGTTTATTCGTCTGGCGGCGCTTGCTTCTTTCATTACTTTCCTATACAGGGTGTTCGGACAGCCCTGGGCTTAAATTGAAAGAGTAACTCCCTGAGACATTCTAAGACGAAAATTAAGAGTAACGATTTTGCGTTTGAGGCTTTGTTTACGAGTTACAACTAGTTAAAGATATCGTTTAATCCGGACCGTTCGACTCTTGAGAGCGGGTAACCGAGGCAACTCGGTCGATAACGTCGCTGAGTCCACAGTGATGCTCAAGCGTCGAACAGTCCGGATTAAACGATATCTTTAACTAGTTATAACTCGTAAACAAAGCCTCAAACGTAAAATCGTTACTCTTGATTTTCGTCTTAGAATGTCTCAGGGAGTTACTCTTTCAATTTAAGCCCAGGGCTGTCCGAACACCCTGTATAATTATTGTTCATTTTGACTCTTTTGTTTGACGAATTGTTTTTTTTTATATTGAAAATAACTATGAAAAATAAATTATTCTCATACAATATTCAATATATTCTTTTATTTTTATATATTTAAAAAATATTATTTCTTACCCCCAATAAATGCCTAAAAATAATAAACACTCTTTCAACCAAAAAGGTCTTGCCGGCGGACAGAAAGTGTTCGCCAACAAACATAATTTTTCTTTTCCATTGTATATTATCATCTAGTCTCTTCCCAGTTGTTCAATTTAAAGTATGCTTTTTCAAATAAAATTAGAAATATATGGGAACTACCGATGGTCCACGCCGTCAGACAGAGCAAACTAGGTGTGGACCACCGGTGGTTCAATCCCATGATCAGTTTTTTTCCAACTTTCTGATCAATAGAATATGAAAGTGCAATCTCTACCATCAGAATTTCTACAATTGAATACCAGAAAAGGATCGTGTATATAACATTAATAGAAAAAATAAAATATTGTATATGTGCTTGGAGTGTCGCCGCTGGTGACCATTATGCCTAGATTAAGGATTACCGTCCAGCTGTATCAGATGTTCAGCGTTTATTATGAACTTTATGTAACTGTTGAAAATGTATGTATTGTTGGATTATAATAAACACTATTAAAACCAAACCCCACCGGTGGTTCACGCCGCCAGATGAAAGCAATGCCTGTGAACCACCGGTGGTTCGCGCCGGGTTGAACGTGTTAAATTTATGGAAACAGTTAACTTTTCATTTTACCTTATTTTAATGGAAATTATCGAGCGAATTAATTTTTGGTTTCTTACCTTTTGAGTGGAAATTATCGAGAAACAGAGAGAGAGAGTTGATTTTTCGTTTTCATTCGTAGATCGTTAGGGGATGATTTTTACGTCCGTCGAAAACGTAGGTTCGTGGAGGAACAGAATCCGGCGATGGTTACGAATTGTACGCGGAAGATTGTTATCAGCATAAGGTTCAACAACATCGGCAAGGTAGTATGGTCAAACAATTTTGTTTGATCTTCAATTTTTCATTCAAACTTTCTTCTTTCGACGAGTGAAAGAAAAAACACGGAATGAAGAACGCTAGTCTTAAATGTTTTAATTTAAGTATGTATGAAAAAAAATCGAGACTCAATGAATTTAATTAGGGAAAATATCAAGAAAAAGATGAATAAAAAAAATGATTGCTCTCGCGTTGTGTTAAAAATACGTTAGACTTTACAAAATTATTAGAAATGGGCATCCCCTATTTTTTCTCATACACTTCCCTTAATTGTTTACCCCCCACACGATAAAACAGTAATATCCTGTCCTAATAATAAAAAAAAAAAACATTGTCAGACTGAAATTCAAGAAAAATTCGTAGTAGTAGATCACGTGCTCGACTCCTCGACCATGAAACGGATACCCCTGCAAAATCCCTACGTGATCAAAGTTCGTCAGGAAGCCGTGCTGCAATTGTACGGCCTGAAATTCCAAAGTGTAAGTATCACCAGAGACAAGAAACCAAGTTTCTTAGGAAAATGCAATAAAAATAACTGAATTCAATTTTCCATCGGTGACTCTGTTGGTCATTTATCGCATATAACGAAAATTCTCTAGATCTGTTTATCACCTAACCATTTAATATGGAAAACTCACTAGATCAGTTTATCGACGAATCATTTATTAGAGGAAACTCGCTAGAACTGCTTATCATCGTGGAATTTATTATAGAAAATTCCCTAGATTGGTTTATCGTCGAACCGTTTACTATGAAGAACTCCCTAGATCTGTTTATCATCGTACAATTTCTTATGGAAAACTCCTTAGATACATTTATTATAGTGTCGTTCGTCGTCGAAAATTCCCTAGACCTTTTGATTACCGTACAGTGATAAAGAGTTTGTTATCAACGTGTCTTAGAACCTTTTACCCATTGTTGGTCGAGGTATACACGTGTACCAACAGAGTCGTCGACGAGAGCTCGCGGGCAATTTTATTGATCGCGCGATTTTGAACAAGGTTGTTAACGCAGAGGCGAGGGAAGAGGTGATTAACAACCAGAGCCCGAATTTCACGGGGTGCAACGTTGGTCCCGAGAGGCCAACTTGTGGTCACACCTTGGTACACGGGGAACCGGTTCCATTTAGCGAGGTAAGAGTCTCCGAAGAATCCTTTCTGATTTCCTTTAAGAATTAAAAACCTCTTTTTCTGACACTCCTAATTGATTCGAGTTCTCGGTTTGTTGAAGCTTAGGATTAAAAAGGATTGATAGCGTAAAAGTATAAGAATATAAGAGTATAATTAATAATGATAAGAACATAATTTTAAAGTGTAATTATTCTCTTATGCATAAGTAGGATTTCCGTTTCATATGGTAAATTTGACTTGATAAATTCTATAAGTATCAACTTTAGTTCTTTTTTGGTTTAAATCTGAAATTTAGTTATCAATGATTCCAAAGAAACACAGTAATTCAGTGAAATGAAATTTATACCAGTATGTGACTTTGAAGTCGCATAAATTAAATTAGAATCGAGAAACAATTCATTCTAAGATATCGAAACGATTAAACCTATCCATCAGCAAATTAAACGTACACCTAAGAAAGTCTGCTGTCTAAACAACGACTCTGAATCATGGAGGAGTTCTCTCTTCAGGGAATCCTCTTCCGGGATTCTAATTCTAACCTTGGCGAAACGGTTGCAGGGTTTCTGTTGCTCCTGCGAGCCGAGGGTAAACGAAGAGCACCATGGCTCGAACGAGACTGCGGGTGGTGGTTCCGGTGGCCAAGCAAAGTCTAGCTGCAAGTACGCTACAAACAAGCCTAGCAACAGGTTATCGTCGAGCAACGAGCGCGTGAGTTCGGACTTCGATTCCATGGCGCGAGGCCAAGTCAAAGGAAGCGGAACTCGATTGGAGCCGAAGAAGTCGAACGCGTTGCAAGTAAATCCGTCAAGCGATCGAAACAATGTACAGCATTCACCTGTGCCTCAGTCACCTGTGCAGAACTCACCTGTGCAAGACTTACCTGTGAAGCACTCACCTGAGCAACACTCACCCGTGCTCCATTCATCTGTGCAGCACTCACCTGTGCTGCATTCACCTGTGATCTATTCATCTGTGCAGCACTCACCCGTGCTCGATTCATCTGTACAGCACTCACCTGTGCAGCATTCATCTGTGCAGGACTCACCTGTGCAGGACTTACCTGTGAAGCACTCACCTGAGCAACACTCACCCGTGCTCCATTCATCTGTACAGCACTCACCTGTGCTCCATTCATCTGCGCAAAACTCACCTGTGCAGCACTCACTCGTTTCCGACGTGCACCCAAAAGCAAGCTTAATGTCGCCTAAGCATCAGCTCGCGAATATAGAAACGGGATATAGAGAGATCGGCCACGAGCCCGGAAAGAACGCGTCGATGCTCTTCGTCGCGACCATCGCGACAACGAGCTGGGAGAAACGTTTGAGAGAGCATGTTGAAGCTTCCACATTCACGTCGAGCTCGTCTTTGTCCCCGAAAGCGGTGTCTGGATGGCCGCCAAGCGGAGATAAAGCGGCAGACGGCGTCTATCGGGATGGGTGGCTGAACAACGAGATTCCCCCGAGGAAAAGCGGAAACTCGACAACGGTGGATCAGCGGAACTCGAAACAGGGCGTATCCACGTTCAGAAATTTCGTTTCTACCGGCGAATCCGCGAAAGATCCATGCAAGATCTCTTGTAACGGAAACGGGAACAGCGATCAGGGATTCCAGGCAGCGAGCTCGAGACCGGAAATCGGGAAGCCATCGCGCAAGCTGTCGAAGAACTCGGCTGCGAACGAGTCCTCGAGCGAACCAACGAATTCGTCTTCCAGTGTATCTCGTCTGAAGAACCCTCTTCCTCTGCAGGAGTCCAGAAACACGTTGGTAGCCGGGAAATGGCCGAAGGAGGTGGTGAGAACCGGAAACGAGGTGCAGGAGACCAGCCGGAAGAAGTGTTGGCCGGAGACGTCCTACGGGAGCAAGTGTTCCCAGAAGTCGGGCAAGAAGAGACACAAACCGTATCTCGTCACGACGACAATCGATTTGCCCGTGATTCGACCTTCCATGCATTTAAACGAGGCTTTAAAAAATTCACCGACAGCTGTATCGAATAACGACAGCTATCCAGGAGCAGCCTTGAAGAGCACGGGGGACGGTAATTTAAACAGAGTAACAGGAAACGCGTCTTCGTGGCGAGAGATCGTACCTTTTAACGAGAAACACGAGGCAGCCGGACGCTCTCGATCGAACAGGAACGAGGAATCGAGAGGATCGAAAGAGTTCGTGGGGAAGGAGAGGGTGAAGGAAGGAAACGCGTTGCAAGAGAGCAAGTACCCTGGCAAGAGGGAGAAGAAGCAACCTAGAGCTGAGGAAGACAGCTCGATAAAGAATTACACGCCGCAAAAAAGGACCCTAAAGGATTTCTCGCGCAAGAGCAACTATGAGCATCAGGATCGAGAGAGATCCAGAAGGCACGCAGCGATCGGTCACGGTGACGAGGCGCACTTCCGGCGATCGCGGAGGCATCTTCGAGGCGGTAGACATTGGAAGCTGCCAAGACGCAGATTGAGAAGGCTGAACGATCCATCGTGGAGGGTAGCTGACAGACGAAAGAGAAGCAAGAAGGCGAGCGACGAGGACGACGAGAAGCAAGTGAACAAGGCGAGTCCTGGTCACGAGGTGCAGGTGTACATAGACAGTGCCAGGTCGCTGAAGGCATCCACGAACGACGAATTGCAGGGACCAACGGAAGGTGAGAGAGTGGAGGAGAAAAGCGAGAAGAATTCGACGCAGGACAGCGGACAGGACAACGTGGACAAACGGATTGAGGAGAAGTTCAGTCGCATCAGCGACGTGCTGAAGGAGGACACGATGGGGACCAAGCCAAAAGAGGAGAACGGGAAACAGGACGCGAATACTACTCCACCGGATGAACAAAACAATTTGGATAAGGTCACGGAGGCGAAAAATAAGGGGGAGAAAGACGAGGAGGAGGAGAAGAAGAAGGTGAACGCTACCAATGAAGTCGATGAAGGGGGCAGCGTCGAGAGAAACATGTCCGGCGCTGTTCTTAACGAGAGCGCAAACGAATTCGAAGAGAACAAGCTTTCTTATGGGTCAAACAAATTGGACACAGGTCAGGACACCTATATGGGATCGCGAAACGAGGGAATTGACGAATTAATATTCGCCAATCAGCAGGACAATCCATCGATGCCCAACAGCGTCGAGTTTCCAATCGATTACAGAAATTCTGCACCCAGCCCTGACCAAGTGATCTTGCCCATAACAGGGTTGCCTCTCACCAAGCAAGAGAACCAGATCCCCTCTAATGCGTACCCTCAGGAGAACGACATGGGAGAGATTCGATCCTTCGACGACCTCTCGAACAACCGCGACGCTGCCATGCTACTGAACTCGGCGTCCTTTTCAACGGACGCGTCCGAGTTGACCCGTGCGTTGATCGTGATCGATCTGTTCCAAGTGGTCACCGACTCGCTAGCCAGCGAGGATTCATCAGGAACCACCAGCCATTCGGGGTTCTTCGGCAAACTGAGCGGGTTAGGCAGGGACATTCAGAAAGCGTTCAAGCACCTGAAGCCAGCCCATCCGAAGGATGAGACCACTGTTGCAACTCCGCAGAAGTGGACCACAGTTCGCGCCACGACCAACACGGCGACCCAAATCACGGAAGCAGCGTTCAGACCGCCGATAAAGCAGATGCAAACCTCGAATCGAAGTTCGTCAGGCGGCGCAGAGTTCCAGGACGAGATAGTCATAGACGGGGTCACGTTCCCTGAGGGAACTGCAGCGCCTACGAAAGACGTCGTTATACCTTTGCGAGGATCGCAGGATGTACAGTCATTGGGATCGCGAATGAACGCTGATCGGAGGGGGAAAAAAAAACGCAGAACTCCAGAGACGATCAGAGACATGGCGACGTCGAACAGGGTCGACAGAAGCGTGTACGGAAGCGGTCCTGGGAAGTTTGGAGGAAGGAAGCGCGTCGCGAGAGATGAACCGCCGGTCAAGCTTTCGCTAGAGGCGGGAAACGTGAACGTGGTGAAACGGAAGCTGGGTAGAACCAACAGCTTCTCCAGGGAGCAACGGAATTACCTGCAGCTGCGAGTCGACGACGGCAGAAGTGGAACGCAGCTGGAGGATGAGCCGGAAGCTGTGAACTGCGATGGAGTTTTAAACAACGGTCAGGGCGATTTCGGTGGGCTGGGAAAGGGAGCAGAAGCTTCGATTGCGAACAGGTTGATCCGTCATTCCTTGCTACCATAGATACAGTAGAGGGCAAAAGTTTAAGATCGAATGGTCAAAGAAAACGAATTAATTAATTGATAAGAAATAGCACGATAATGGAAATTCGTACTGTATGCTGGTCAATAAATAGTGTGCCACCATAAAAATGATAAAAATAAATATTTGAAGAATATTTTCATACCATAAAACTATGCTGTTTTAAATTTTTGTCCGCTACTGTAGGTATATAGGGTGTTGTTAAATAGAAAATTTGAATTATGTTTGTCGGAAATTTCGTGGATATTTGAGGACGAGGTAACAAACTCGTTAATACTTTAGAACATGTTTCTCTCTGAGCTGTTTAGATATGAAAGATAAACAATAAATAATAGCCCCTGTTAGTCTATTTTATAATTTTTTTTTATTGTTCAAATTCAACGGAACGAATATGAAATTGCTATTAAAACAGAGAGAGAGTAAGAACAAAGTGACAAAAAATGAAAACAAAAGATTACTAACAGGAATACGATAATAAAATAGAAAGAATTTTGTAAGATTATTAAAATTGAAAATCATGTAACATACGTTCCCCCACCACCTATTCTTTTAACTTGAATTGCTATAAATAACGTTAAGTAGTAATGCTGACCTAATTTTCGCATTCTCAACAATATTTCTTGCTATGAAAAATGAAGAAAAATGAAAACAGATATTTTCATCGAGGTCAGAACTATTTAGCACGTTGACAAAGCGTCAAAATGAATCAACATGGTCGCCTTTCCGTTTCCCACGACAGTCAACGTGTTAAACATCTTTTCGACACGTTTTCCTATCTTTCATAGTAACAGAAACAATTCACATATTCAATTTAAAAGAAACATCCTATATGACTATCATTATTAGCTCTATCGAACGATCAAAGTACACTGTCTAGTCGAAAAATAACAACCACCATATTTCTTCCAGCAAACCTTCATCCAATTTCGGTAGGAAAATGAAAGACGAAGTCAGATTGAAGAAAAGCGACTCTAATCCAACAGCAAGCGACGTTCCTGGTAGGATACTGCAGCCCTGCACGGAAAGTAGATACCATCGGCGCGCAAGGGGTCATGGGACGAAGAACGTGATTTGCGAGGCGGAAGCGAGTCCAAGAGGCAGACGTCTGTTGTCCCTGCAGAAGACGAAGGACGACAAGGATCGCGTGGAACGCAGATCCGCTAAAGATCGGAAGAAAACCCGGGACGAGGAGAACGACTACGTGAAGGAGGACAGCAAAGCGGACGTCGACGACGAGAACGAGAACCGGGCGGAGCACCGGAAGCGTTTGAAAGCGGTTCGCGAGAAGAATCACGAAAAAGCGAAGAAACGCTCGAACGCTCCTCGATTCGTGTCGAAGCTAAAGGACAAAAGTCAGGACAAGAAACAGGAATCGCAATCCTCCTCGCAGGACTTCGCGGAGGACTACGATTACCTCGTGCCAGCGGAGCAACCGGAGGACAGTGACAGAGCAGAGAGGCAAATTGGTAACAACGGCAACGAGAACTTCGAAGAAACAGTTCCCGCGAACTACTACTCTCCTTCGATCGCTGACGAGCTCCCGGAAAAGCAACCGAACCCGGTCTATCCTCAGGACTATAGTTCCGACAATCAGCTGACAGACGACTCTGTCCCGGGGAACGGGTACGACAAATACCCGGAAGATTTCCGGAGCGAGACGCAGGTTCGATCGGTGAACGGAGAGAAGTCGGACAATTACGATGTCCAAAACGAGAGGAGCGACGTGCCAGCGAAGGATTTCGAGATCTCGCTCACTGGGAAGATTCATCTGGAGAACGATCTGAACGGCAGGCAGATGTCCATCAATTTCAACTCAGCGCCTGAGTACTCTAGGAAGGACTCGTTGGAGGATGGGAAAGTGAACGTGTACGGTGGCGCTCGGTTGACAGCAGAGCAAACGAACACTCTTGTGGACACGCCAGACTCACTCCTATCTGGTGGAGCGGACAGTCCCAATTTTTTGCCAAACGCATTCGATACGGACCCGTTGAACATGCCTTTGGATCCTCTGGACGATCGATTGATCGCCAGGGAGTACCAGGTCGACGGTATGCGCGTTAAAGGCCGAAATGGCAAGTACCCGGGTGCGCGACAGAGGTTGCTCCGTTTGCAGAAGAAATCCGTGGACGCGAGCGAGAACGTAGCCGAGGGAGGTGCAGAGTCCTTGAAACAACTGTCAGGAGTTAACAATGGCTTCGACAGGATTCTGAAGCGCTCGAAGAAGGATTCAGGCTCTGTCTATCCCGAGGATCCCAAGCCGGACGAGCTAGACCTAGTTCTCGAGGAGACGGAACAGCAGAGTCGCGAGAAGAATTCTGGCACGGATCAAGACCTAACCTCTAACGTGGAAGACTCGTTGAACCTGAACGACGACAGTTGGAAGAAAACCAGCGACGAGGATGTCCTCGAAGATTTCCCCCAGATTTCCCTGGACCTGCCCAACATCCCTGAAAATGTTCTGATGGACGTGGATGCTGAGAATCCAGGCGGATCTCAGAAGGGCACGGAAGTTCCCGTGCAATTGAGTCCCTGTTTCTCGACAAACGGCACCACGCAGAAAGTCGACATAGAACCTACCGTCGTCACTCAGAAATACCTGGGCGCCATCGGGAGGACCACCCTGCTCAGCATATACGACCTTGTGAACAAGACCAGTACGGAAACCGGTACGGTACCGCCTAGTAAGATGGCAGCCATGGAAACGACGACGCCGCCAGGCCCGCCAACGCCGTCGTCGACGTCAACGTTATCGTCACCAGTGGTACTGACCACAGCATCGTCGTTACCAGTAACGACGACAACGCCAGTAGCGATTACAACATCGACAGAGGCAACAACACCGCCAGCTGTGACAACGACCACACCAGCTACTACTACGATCCTAAGCCGTTCCAACGAAACCGTAATACAAGCTAAAATATCGTATCCGACGCTGGCGAAGGCGAAGGAGATGGCGGCGAAGGCTATGTCCATGAACACCACCCAGTATAGCATTCCCACGGATAATACCACGCAGACGAAGCCAGAATCGGAACAAGAAACGCAAGCAGAGTCGGTCGAGAAGAAGAACATGCTGGCGATCTCGGAGTTCGTGAAGAAACTGGAGAAGATCGCGTCGGACAGCACGAATTCGACCAACGCGAGTGGCCACACTCTGATACATCTAAAAAAGTTCATCATAGTGCCGGACAATCAAACGCTGTGGAGTCTGAAAGAGTTGTCCGCGCCTGAGAATCAGGAGAGCTTGGTGTCTGGCGACACGACGATCTTAATGGGCGACGCGGTTCAAAGCAAGGACAAGCCCTCCGACGAGGATGATGTTAAGGGTAATTAAGGGAACAGTTTCTTAACACACTTGTATAGTTTTGTGGCTGTTGCTGAGAGAAGGAGTGAGAAGGAAACGGAATGGGAAGGCAGTGTGTTTCGTCCAGGGCCTGCTAGTTGGACTCATCAGTAAGGCTACCCTAGCAGGCTCGTGTCTTGGATACAGGGATAGAAAGGAGTACTTTAGAACTTGAGTAAGAATGCGATTGAGTGGGAGCGATTCTGGGAAAACGTGAAGAATGCTTTTTTGATTGTTTTGTGGCTGTTGTGAATTGAAAGGTGTGATGGAAAAAGGAAGGGACAGCAATGTTTTGTCCAAGGCCTGCTAGTGGGACTCATCAGTAAGGCTACCTAGCAGATCCGCGCCTTAGACACAGGGATAAGAAGGGACAGAGCAGAACTCTTTTCTTTTAATGCTTCTATCTTCCTAACATGTACTTGCAGTTACTTTTTTCACTCTTCTCTGTCTTTTATGTTTACCTTAAAACGGGCATTTGCCCGTACATAAATAAAATAAAATATGTTAACAGACGAAGAGTATCCGGACACCGACGAGAAATCGAACACAGACGAGTCGAACCTGATAAAAGAGATAATCAGCTCGGTGATAAGGGGCGACAAAATGAAACGCGGCACCAAGTCGACCGCGATCAACGAACCTGGTGATTCGCCAGTCGATCGAACGATAGATCTGAAGGACGCCCCGGTGGAGTTCAACGAGGAGGTCGACAGACAAGAACCAGAAATCGCGAAGGACTCGAGCGACCAAGCAGAAGTGCAGGATGCGCCAACGAGGGAGGAGGCTTCGTCGCAGGATGTAGGGAAGAACATCGACGATCAGTTCCTCGACCCAAGTCTGGAGAACGAGAAGAAGACGTCGAAGAAGGAGGACAACGACGATTGCTCTGGAAATAAGTACAACTTGAAAGAGAAAAGGGAGGCGAACGAGGAGGACACAAACACGGTGGCTCGCAAACCAGAGCGAGATGATGAAGGACAGAGGAAGTTCGCGAAGCATCCGAAGAAGAGGCGGCGAAAAAAGCGGAAGAAGAAAGTGAAGAAGAAGAAAGAGAGTAGGAGGAAGAAGAGCAAGAAAGCCAGAAGCAAGTGGCCCTTCAAAAGGAACTTGCTCATGGTGAATGGGGCAGAGGAGGAGGAAGAAGAGGATGAGGTTCAGTTTTTGGATGCAGATCGTGGAATCGAATGGAGAGATCGTGATGAATTCTTAGGCATCAGCGACAGCAGAAGAAAGAAGATACCTGCTCAGAGAAGGCAGTCGAAGGGTGAGGTTCAGTTTTTGGATGCAGATCGTGGAATCGAGTGGACAGCTCGTGATGAATTGTCAAGCATCAGTGACAGCAGAAGACAGAAGATATCTGCTCGAGGAAAGCAGTCGAAGAAAGAGAACAAGTTGAAGAATCCACAAATCCGTGGCGGTCAAGATTGTTCAGATCACAGGCATCCTCCCAACGTGGACCCGTCGAGATATCTGGAATCCGCTCACTGTCTACGTTTCAGCGACCTATGGTTCGTTTCATCGTATTCGTTTCGCGTCCCAGGGCCGTCGCCTTTCTCCGTCGAAATAACGGAGTGAAACTCGACGTCAAGCTTTTCAGGTACTCCGTGTATCGGCTAGAGGAACCAGTCATCGTGCACAGAACGCATCTGCAAGTGTACGCGAAACGAACCGCGGCCGATGGATCGATCCTCTGGAAGGACCTGACGAACGGCTCGGCCATAAGGTAAACCCCGATCCGACGACGACAAGATGTTGCTCACGTTCGAGATTCTTGGGGTCACTTATTTCTTAATAACCAGCATAGCACACTGTGTACAGCTATTACAATTGCTTAAACCACCTACTCGTAATCTGTAATAATTTTTTCGATAGCTCTCTTTTTTCTTTCAAAAACTCAACAATTACAGCGGTGCGTATTACTAGTAACTCATGAATTTTTTATTATTATTCCTTTCGTTTTGTTTGTCCTCGTTCTTTCGCGTGCGATCTACTTTTATTATCTCCCTTCTATTGTAACAAAGGGTTTACCCCGTTGAAAGATAAATAGATACATAAATAAATGAATAAATAAATAAATTCACGCTACACAGGACGTTTATCTCATCAGATTGGGTACGTTCGATAGACACTATCGGAACGATGAGAACACGATGGCTTTCGCGTACAAAGAGGTGAGCCACGCGTCGAGCGCCGAGCGGAACCTGGACCCGGCTAACGACCGTTTGCTGGTGCCGTCCACGCTATTGGGGAAAAGATCAAAGTATTCAGAGGCTGAAGGTTTCGAAAGCAATACCGTAAAACGAGTAAAATGCCGGTTTACCCTGTTAGAACGTGAAAGAGAAAGCTTCGGCTCGCGTTGCGCAGGATGGTCGAGCGAGTACCTGGTGGTGAAGGCGGGCAAGATCAACGAGGACGCGAGCGAGTGCGACAAAGCTGGCGTGGGATTCGCGGCGTTCGCCGAGCAACCGGATCGTTGCACACGTATCAGGGGCACCTGTTTGAAGAATCAGCCGCTGGACTACTGGAGGCACGACATCGTACGTATGACAAGCGCGATAAACATGTTACGATGCGCGATTAACCCTTTGAGTGCTGAATACTCGTGGCCTATGCAGTCTGTACGGACTGGCGCTGACGATCGCTTGGGACTGAACACTTTTTCGCGCCAATTTTGCCAGGCGCGTATTTGCGTCCACAGTCTACATTGATAACTTTCGCTGGACGCATATGTGCGCCCATAGCACTCAAAGGGTTAACCCTTTCGTTACTACGGTTGACTATAGTCGCCCTTCATAAGATGCCATTGAGGTACTACAGGCGACTATAGTCGTATATACAGCGTATGCAGTTATGCGGTTTTTGAACTATAATTAAAAGTGTGCATGTTAAGACGTCATAAATATCCTGTTTTGAGAAAAGCTTTTTATATCGAAAACACCGTTTCAAAACAGCTCAGGCTGTAGTTAAAAATTCCTCTATAATTAAATTTAGAATAAAAATGGAAACCCACATAATCTTATTATTCTAAATAAAATTAGTAACATCTTAAAAGGATAAAGTTTAAATAAACCTCCATATCTCCGAAAATCTTGTCTCCCATCAATAAAATGAATCGCTCTACCTACTTTAAGAAGTATCAACGATTTAAATAATGCATGAACTAATAGATGAAAAAATGCTAAATCCCATACTTAAAATTCTTATCATCAACCCTAATTGTTTTAATGTAGATAAAGCCACAATTTTTTTTCAAATCACACTCAAAACTAGCAAACTAACCCAGCTATAAATATTGTAAAACTTGAAATTAATAAAACATATAAATTTACGTAATTAGAAAATAAATCATAATAACGTATCAATAAATATCAATATCCGCGCAGAACCCACCCGTAACGAAAGGGTTAATGGACTTGAAAATGAACCGTGACATCTGCTTTCATTTTTAACGGGTTATCGCGAATGTGACGAACGTGCGAAGTGGATTCAATCCGAAATATTCGCACTCTGTTGCAACTGACACGTAAGAGGCAGTTCAGACGGCCGGGCATGGCGTTGTTTGTTACGCTAATGTGATTTATTAGGCACGAATTTAATGCGTTCGTTCATAAAACACCGCGGGAGCTGCGAGAATTGTACGCGAGCGAGCTCATTGTGGCAACTGCATACCAAGTACGCGTAATTTCATCTAAATGAACATGATTCCGTATTATTGCACGTGAAACGTACGCGAAGCGTTTCCGCCGGATATTGTTACAAGCGGAACTCTCTTTAAAGCAAACGCGAACGACGGCAGAAATAAACATTTGAGAAAGGTCGTTCGAGTTACGAGTGTCTGGTTTCTTTGTTATAAGCGACCTCGTCTAACAACCCTTGCCAGGCAATGCCTGGGTCGTTTCAGACCCGGGAAGCGTTTATTTTCGTGGTAATAAATGCTGAATGGAACGAACAAATATGTAAATTTCAGTAAGTCATGTAGTTTACAGTGATGCTTTAAAAAGAGAGGAATTCGTTTATATTGAATGCACATGGTATAGCTCTTCGTAATTTTATAGTTTTGATGGTTTTGAATAAAATTATAAACAATGATAATAGGTAAATAAAATTTTCGATCATAATTCTTCAGCCTTCTATCTTCATATAAGGACAAAGTTTTTAACTAAATATTATGTGTCAATTCATAGAAACAAAAGTACTTTAAGATTATTATTTTATTTATTTATTATTATTAAAATTATTACCGAAATGCTAATTATTACACGTCAATTGATAAAAATGGTATTATTTGTAAACGCCTTTAAGTAGGGTACAAATAATAAAGAGGGGCACTTTAAAAAGAAGATATAAAATTCAAAACGCTAATTATTACACATTAATTGATAGAAACAGTTTTATTTGAAAAGTACCTTTAAGTAGAGCACAAATAATAAAGAGAAGCGTTCAAAAAAAAGGAAAGAAAACCGAAATGCTAATTGTTGCATGCCAATCGATAGAAACGGGTGCCATTTATAACTATTTTTAAATAGGGTACAAATAATAAAGAGGGGCACTTTAAAAAGAAGATATAAAATTCAAAACGCTAATTATTACACATTAATTGATAGAAACAGTTTCATTTGAAAATACCTTTAAGTAGAGCACAAATAATAAAGAGAAGCGTTCAAAAAAAAGGAAAGAAAACCGAAACGCTAATTGTTGCATGCCAATCGATAGAAACGGGTGCCATTTATAACTATTTTTAGATAGGGTACAAATAATAAAGAGGGGCACTTTAAAAAGAAGATATAAAATTCAAAACGCTAATTATTACAACATTAATTGATAGAAACAGTTTTATTTGAAAATATTTTTAAGTAGAGCACAAATAATAAAGAGAAGCGTTCAAAAAGAAGGAAAGAAAATCGAAACGCTAATTGTTGCATGCTAATCGATAGAAACGGGTGCCATTTATAACTATTTTTAGATAGGGTACAAATAATAAAGAGGGGCACTTTAAAAAGAAGATATAAAATTCAAAACGCTAATTATTACAACATTAATTGATAGAAACAGTCTTATTTGAAAAATACCTTTAAGTAGAGCACAAATAATAAAGAGAAGCGTTCAAAAAAAAGGAAAGAAAACCGAAACGCTAATTGTTGCATGCCAATCGATAGAAACGGGTGTCATTTATAACTATTTTTAGATAAGGTACAAATAATAAAGAGGGGCACTTTAAAAAGAAGATATAAAATTCAAAACGCTAATTATTACAACATTAATTGATAGAAACAGTTTTATTTGAAAATACTTTTAAGTAAAGCACAAATAATAAAGAGAAGCGTTCAAAAAAAGGAAAGAAAACCGAAACGCTAATTGTTGCATGCCAATCGATAGAAACGGGTGCCATTTGTAACTATTTTTAGATAAGGTACAAATAATAAAGAGGGGCACTTTAAAAAGAAGATATAAAATTCAAAACGCTAGTTATTACAACATCAATTGATAGAAACAGTTTTATTTGAAAAATACCTTTAAGTAGAGCACAAATAATAAAGAGAAGCGTTCAAAAAAAGGAAAGAAAATTGTAACGCTAATTGTTGCATGCCAATCGATAGAAACGGGTGCCATTTATAACTATTTTTAGATAGGGTACAAATAATAGACAGAAACACTTTGAAAATAGTTGAAAGAGAAAAGGAAATGGTGCGCGGTGGTTGGAATATTTCCTGAAGTTGCACGGAACATTTCCGTAAACCGGTGTTATCGAAAGGTACACGTTCGATCTAATGTCACGTGTCGGCAGGAAGCACGGGAGTCCGGGCGGTCTGGCTGCTACTTCTTGAGCAATTTCGCCCCGGTGCCGAGCGAGGCCATCAGGTACAACGTGAACGGAACCGGAAGCCGCGAGTTCCTCGCTCTGGAGTACCATTCGCCGCACGTGTCTGTGATCGACGTCGAGCTCGGGGACGACTACAATGCCCTTCTCAGAGCAGGGTGAGTTCCAGAGGTGATGATCGTTTCCAGGACGCCGTTCCCGCTGGAACCCCCGGCTGTGACTATTGCCCAAGTACCTTTTAAAAAACGATCGAATTGTCTCGTGGAATGCGAATCGACCCTTATCCCCATCGAGAGTGTGTTAAATCGTGGAGAACGGTCTCTCGAGGACATGAATTTTATCCAAAGTGGAATAGCGTTTGGTGTATTGCAATCTTTTTGCGTTGAAAGTGGCACAATTATGGGAAACGTTAGTTGTTCTTTGAATATAGTCACAGTCAGTGAGAGAAGCTTAAATATAAATTGGTGACCAATTTATGAAATTGAAGAGAAATATATTTTTGCGGATGGGTCAAAGAAAGTTTTTGTAATATCTTTGTAGCGATAATTTAAAATACGTGTTTTTTCAGTTGCGCCACTTTTGTAGCGACGTGTAAAGATGATATTAGGTGTATAGTGACTTGTGAAATTGATCATGGTTAAATTATATCTCTGTTACCAAATTGACCTATAAATCTACTATTTAACTACTTTGTTGATAAACACCTCTTTCTGGTCATTTTCCCTATCTTTCAATTAACCAACCTAATTGATTAATGGCTAACGATTATTGCCATATTACATTTCAGTAGAACAAAAATCGTGATTAACCCTTTACACTCCGAATTATTTTTCAATTTTGTTGCCAATAATTCTTTAGTATTTTAACTGCTTTATTTGAAATTTAGTTCAAAGGTATTTATTCTTTTTATTAATTATATTAAACATAGCTCTCAAGGTTTGTTGTAACTTATATTTATTTAATTTCGTTGACTCCTTGATCTTAATCTTTTATCTGCTACTGTACGTGTCCGTAGCAGTCAAAGGGTTAAGAAAAATGTTCGATGAATTTCATCAGTCACCGTACACGAGATATCCGTTTGTAATACCGGAAATGCGTTTATGAGCGAACAAATTCTCGTGGTTAACGACGACGAGGGTGTTTTTCATTCAATTTCAGGTTGCCTGGCCGACTTACCGAGGTGCACGTGGATAATACCGCGATGGATTACACGGTGATAACGGTGGTGATCACTAACAAAGGCTCGTCCACGTCCTCTTATCGGACTCGGATTACGGACTGTCCCGAAGGACTTCCGGTATCGTGGCTGAACGCGGAGAGCGCGACGGAGACAATCTCGCCTCATCGCGATCGTAAAGTAGCTCTGGATCTCTACGGCAGACTCTCGTTAAACGAATTCTCTTGCGCCGGTAAATATCGAGAGCTCGACAAAACGAAATTTTCACTGAGTTTTGTTATTGCTTTTATTCGAAAATGAAATTCAATTTTGAAAATCTTATGCATTAACTTAAAGCACATTTTTAATATTTAATTATGACTATACGAACAATGATAAATGTCTGGCTCTTACAGTTCTAAGCAATAATATAAGAAAATTGAAATATATACAGGGTGTTCGGACGAAGCTGGGAGAAAATTGAAAGGGTGACTCTGTGCAACATTCTGAGACGAAAATCAAGAGTAACGATATTGCGTTTGACGCTTTGTTTTTTAGTTATAAGCAACTAATGAACCGGCTGTTTTACGCCTGAGGGCAGGCAAATAGAGCAACACGGTAGGTAAGGTCAATAACTACGCAGTGATGCTCAGTCGTAACTATGTACGGAATACGGGTTACCCCTGAACATACTTATAACTAAGCATCAGTGCGTAGTCATTGACATTACCAACCGTGTTGCCCAATTTGCCTGCTCTCGGGCGTAAAACAGCCCGTACTTTAGTTGCTTTTAACTAATAAACAAAGCGTCAAACGCAATATTGTTACTCTTGATTTTTGTTTTAGAATGTTGCATAGAGTTACCCCTCCAATTTTCTCCCAGCTTCGTCCGAACATCTTAAGTTTAAATTTATTTGTCTACAGTTTAATTCCATTTGCCGAAACTTTAACTTAATGTGACAATACTATATAACAAAATTAAGATTACCAGAGAACAACAATACATACAAAAATTGTGTGAAAAAATATACATTATAAGTAAACATACAAATAGACAATACGAATTGTTGTACACTAGTAAACGTATAAAGACGTGCAATTTCTATAACAAAAGAGGTTCCATTTTAAACGTGCTTAAGTGTCATTTTTTTCTCTATTTATTTTCTTTGAATTGTTCATAATAATTTGATCGCCTACTGTATCCCTCTCTGTTCTACAGTTTCTCTGCTCCCCCTCATTTGTCCTTCTTTTCGTTTCGTTTCACCGTATCCCGTTTCCCCGTTGATTCAGTGGTGCTTCTGAACCGCCACGGCGAGCCGATAGCGAGGAGGGAGATAAAGGTGCGAAGAATGGATCATTGCTGTTGCGTTCAGCATTGCCTGTGCTCGTGCGTCTCCCAGCTCCACGATGGAATCGGTTGCCGACCCATGCTGTTGGATCATTATCACGCGGCTGGCTTCCGAGGTCCGCTTCCTGAGAACCCAACCAGGCCTCCGCTTTGGTCCAGCGTCGTCACCCTTGTTTGTCTAGTACTGACCGTCCTGCTGTTGCTTCTGCTTCTTTTAGGTGAGTTCGTCGGAAAAACGAACACGTCGATTTTCCCCAACAGAAACGTTGCAGTTCGATTTTATTAGCGGACTGATCGAAATGAAATTTATTTATTTGTTTAACCCTTTGCGAACGAGTGTCGGATATATCCGCCCAACTCTCGCGCTGCGGCTGGCGTTTGTCTGTCGTAAATGACATGTACAAGATACGCATGGATATACTAGTCTAAGAAGTCAAGTTGGCCTAAATTTGTTTGTTTATGATTTTGTTAGATTTTATGAAAAATTTATTTAAATACAGCTTTAGTTTTTATAACACAAATGCGCAACGTAACTATTTTCTGTACTGCTCCGTCCGCAAAGGGTTAACACGTTCGTTGCCACGTCACCCACATTTGGTTGACGCTCCTTTTCTTGAAGTTAAATAGGATTCTAAATTGGAATTTTAAAACGGAATTCAATGGGATAAGCATTGAAGTATAACATATATAAATATAAAATACATAAAATAAAAATAAAAAAGTTAAAATTTTTACTGTTTTTATATTTTTTTACCCCAGTATTCTATGCAATCGGATTTAGGTCCAGCGAGAAAGTCAGCCGAATCACGCTGGGCGACGAACGTGTTAAACAGGAATTCCATTAGATACATAATATGGTAAACGTTCGGGTATTACACAATTTTGTAAATTTAATTTTAAAATGATAGTAAATGTAAAATGATAACACAGAGATACGTTTCACGCTTTTATTTTCTTGCTTCTTACATCAGCTCTGTTTATAATATCTCTTTCACACATACTGCCGGTCAATTAGGCTAGACTCGCTTCTTATAGCCATTCACACATCTTAACACACACACACACTCTGCAAAGCAATAGAGTGTTCTACAGCAATGTACACTTTTAAAATCAGGAGCACAGTGTTTGACAAAACCAAGGCGTTTGTATGCTCCCTTGACCATATTTAAAGTATGAGGAGTAAAATTTAAGTTGGATTCTTCGTTATCAGGTTTCTTTAAATGGCTGATCGGTCTGTGCGTGCCGAGAGTCAGTCGTTGCGGATTGGACGACTTGGTCGAGGCGAACAAGATGAAGGAGTACTTCGAGAAGAGCTTGAAATCGAAGAACGTGGTCTTCGATGAATTAGGCCAACCGGTGCATCCGGACACGGGCAAAAAATCTGTTCGCGTTTGCAATAGGTAGAGGAAACCTAAAAGCTTCGATCCTCGAAATTACCAATCAAACTCTCGCGGTAACCTTATCTTTCAGGAAATTAGAGTTCTTTCTGAACCTCATGTTCTTCTTCATCTACCCTTTCGCGATTCCCTGTTTATCGTGCGCGAAATCGCGACGACAGAGCAGCCAGATTAGCTCGAGGGAGTCGAAGGTGAAAGAACGATTGCAGATTACGACTTTGCGTGCTTTCGCAATTTTTCAAACTTGACCGATTTCTTGTCCAGGTAAGTCTGGCGTCCGGAAAGGAACAGGATCCCGCGATGATATGCGTCAGCACGTACGGGGACAGTGTTGATTCCAAGATGGAGGCCGAGGACACGAAATATGTGATTGACGAGTTGAAGAAGTCTCAAGTGTCCTTGCAGAGTCACAAAAGATACATAGTAAGCAATCGTAGACCTTTATGAGGGATGTGTGTAAAACCTGAAATTACTTCACGAGAAGAAAGCGCAGCGATGTTTACATCCTCACTTTGTCTCAATATACAGTAGTGGACAAAAGTTTAAGACCAAAGGACCAAAGAAAACAAATTAAATAATTAATAAGAAATATTACAGTAAATAAAATTCGCTGATCAATAAATAGTGTTTTACCATAATAACAATAAAAATAAGTATATAAACAATATTTGTAGATCATAAAGCTATGTTTGACATTGTCCTGTAGTCTTAAACTTTAGTTCAAAGGGTCAAAGAAAAAAATTTAATTAATTAATAAGGAACAGCATGATAAATAAAATTTGTATTCTATGCTAGTCAATAAATAGCGCCCTACCATAATAACAGTAGAAATAAGTATATGAACAATATTTGCATACCGTGAAGCTATGTTTGGCATTGTCCTGTCCATCTTAAACTTTAGTTCAAAGGATCAAAAAAAATTAATTAATTAATTAATAAGAATTAGCACGATAAATAAAATTCGTATTCTATGCTTGTCAATAAATAATATCCTACCATAATAACAGTAGAAATAAGTATATGAACAATATTTGCATACCATAAAACTATGTTTGGCATTGTCCAGTTGCCTTAAACTTTAGTCCAAAGGGTCAAAGAAAAAAAGTTAATTAATCAATAAGAAATAGCGCGATAAATAAAATTTGTATTCTATACTAGTCAATAAATAGTGCCCTACCATAATAACAACAGAAAAAAATTACTCAAAAATGAAAATATAAATTTTCGAGCCCAGTTTCCCAGAAAAATCCTCGACTCGACACTCTCATCCGTAATTCCGGGTGTCCACAAAACCCTAATCGCAGCTAATTCCGAGAACCCTCTAACGAGTTCACCGTGTTTGCAGCAGAAACAATATTTAACGGAACCAAGCTCGACCGACTAACGAGGACCAGCCATTTCGGAAAGCATTCGTTCGCGGAGAAGGAAGAATGGTGTAAATTATTCATCGAAATCCAGCCGAGTTCCCGAAGAAACGTGCGATTCAGCGCGGACGGCAGACCCGACAGAGGAATTATACGCAATGCGGTTGCGCCGCCCGGCACCGGACAGAGAAATTTGTGGACGCTTCCGGTTGATATCCACGGGTCGCGGGGGTGTGCGTCCGCGCGCTTCAACCTATTTTTCTTCCTTTTTCTCTGTTCCGTTTTTTTTTTTTTTTTTTTTTTTTTCTTTTCGGCCGCTATTATTTATGCGCTGCGACGGCGGAGTGTAAATATTCATACAGAGTGTGCACGTATTTCTCGCGCATCGCGCTTAGTCACGGCGAATAAAAATAAATGCTGGTTACCACGGGGGTGTTTTCTGCTGCGAGACCGTTCCACGCTGAAGGCCAAAGCACGCTAATCACGCTCGAGGGAGGACAATTCGGTCGAGTTCACGGATTGATTTTCTCGTCCCTTCGTTCTCTCACCCCCTCATTCATGCTTCACCCGTTGCTCTTTCTCTGTCCTTCTTTCACTACTACGCTCTCACCCCTCTGTCCCTATCTGTTTAGTTGAAACGGCTAATTTTTCTACGAACCAACAAATCGAGTGGCGAACAACGCTGGCCAATGCTCGCTTGTGTTAATTAGAGTCAATTATGCTTGTCCGCGAAGGGGACAAAGTCCCGAGTCGCGATGGCGTACATCCCCATTCAAAAGGTATTAGAACGCTTATGGAGGAACCGAGTGAATGTTACAGGGAAATTATGGAATCATGTTTAAAGTTATTAACCTAGTCTGTTATAATAAACATCGAATAAATTGTATAATATATAGAGTAACTAATGTTTAATTTAATATGTTAGATCATTTCTGGATTAAAATTGTTCAACTGGCTAATACTTGTGCCTCAACGTACACTTTTCCTAGTAATCGTGAAACTACGGAATTTACAAAAATTACACAGTCTAATTTGACTGACCAATGAATAAAGGTGTGCGTACCTTTCTGAAGAAAGATTTATCTGAAAATGACTATGATATGAAAAGATAAATCTAAAAATATTCTTTTTTTGATGAAGATTACTTTTATGTAATAATTAGAGTTAATTATTGTCGATTTTATTATTTTCCAAAACAAAATGACTACGCATTTCATCCCGCACTTTTAGCACATATACAAGGAAATTCTTTAGCACTCAAACGGTTAAGGACCAATGCTGATTTAACCCTTAACGCTCCTACTTTTAAGTCTAAATATCGATCGGCAACTCCAACCTATTCTCGTCATATTTCGACTTGCAAGTTTTCAAGTGTCAAACTTTAAATGCTACAGCGACGTGTAAATAATAATATTAAAGTCATTCAAAACAATTTTTATTCATTTCAGAAGTAATAAAATTTTAATTACAGTATTTATATTATTAACCCTTTGCACTCGAAAGGTGACTGTTAGCTATCTAACAATATTAATTTCAAAGATTTTGTAAATGTTAATATCATTTCCAGCATTCCTAGAGTTAGTCGTTTAATGATACTGACTTCAAAAATCTTCAAATTCGAAATATTTACTAAAATATTATTAATCTATATTAATAATTATTAAAATCTATATTAATTGCCATTTAGTATAATTATGTAATATACTAAAATTTACATTTATGATTATTTAACCTCCGGCTCTGATTAATAAACAAACTAACCGAAATCTGAAAATTTGTGGAACTATCATTTGGCGACTAACAGGTGCCTCTCGAGCGCAAAGGGTTAATTATATTGGTGGTGCTTGAGAGGCCACCCTTGGAGCCATAAGGTTTAACGCAGTATTTCCCAACAAAAATTCCGAGATACTTCAAAGGTTTCACTGTAAGACTGTCTTGCGACCGTGAGAAGAACAAAGGAAGATATTTTAGTGCAGTTTCTCCCAGTGTCGTGCGATTTTCATTTTATGCGACAGGGCCGATCGATCGTTGGTCGGCGGAAGGAATCGATAGAATCGTTCCGCATTCCGATTCGCGGCGTACTTTTCGTGTCACCCTTTTTTCCCGGTGTGT
The DNA here is from genome assembly GCA_033822845.1 of Tetrapedia diversipes. Taxonomy (NCBI): domain Eukaryota; kingdom Metazoa; phylum Arthropoda; class Insecta; order Hymenoptera; family Apidae; genus Tetrapedia; species Tetrapedia diversipes. The sequence goes on along the minus strand of JAOPTO010001576.1, from coordinate 38,417 downwards.
CTGGAACATCTGCATAAACGTGCAATTCCTCGGCGACAGGTAGCCATGGCTACCAACCTTCATAGGTTGAACCGTATACGTTTCGCTCTGACAACGGATCCCCGTTCTCCCGTCTGAGTCTCGTTTATTTTCCCTCCCCGCTCGCGTAACACCGGGATTTTACAGGGGGACAATTGTTATTCGAACGACAAAGTAGACGTCGGCTTGTTATATCCTTTCAACGCTGCCTGGAAATCGTATCTCTTTAACCCTTTGACTGCCAGGCCGAAATCGCATGTTTCGCTCAGGATGACACGGGAGTTCAACACTAGATGCAATGTTTCGTAGGAATTAATCGTTTATTTTCGATATTAGGAACACAATGAGTGTCTGAGTATAGAATTACAAGCGTTAGAAACTCAGAATCTCAATGACACATGCGACGAAAATATTGTAAATCCTAATAAAAATTTGTAATCATTCAATGGGACACTTTTTACTTCAAAGTATCCTTTAAAGTATCCATTCTGCCCGCAGTTAGGTGAGAGAAATTGTATAATCAGATTATGTACAACATTGAATGTATACTGTAAGGATATTAACTTCTTCGATGTATCGCTAAGCTCTTTCAAAATATCACTACTTAGGCTCAACTAGACCTCAACCATTTCTTATACTTATCTTTTCTTTCCTGTATCCCAAAGGATTTTATTCCGTTAATGAAATATTATTATTATTATTATTAAAATTAATTATCGGTAACGTCCAAAATGCAGTAACTGTAAATTTTTAGTCAACTCTTACAATTGTAAGTAGTTGAAGCGCTCCTATCGTTGAAACGATCACCAATGACCACCGTGACATAACAGTTAAAGTGTTAACCGATTAACTGCAAAATATTCTTTTTTTTTTAATTTAAAAAAAAAGTTTTTTTAAAGAAAGTTACGTATATGCACAAAAAGTTATGTAACAATATAATTATATCGGAATTATAATTAAGAGACGACTGATTTTTGTACGAAATTCTTTGATTACATTCTTTCTTGAAAGCTTATTACGGACGTTTCGAAAAATTGGTTACGAGCTTGTCTTTGAGTGTACCATTACGTACTTGTTAATGCTTTTAACAAAAAATAATTGCATCGGTGGATCGATGTTTCCGACAAGAACGAAACGCGCGACCATCCAGCGTATGGTTTTGAAACAAAATTTAAAAAATTTCGACGTAACGTTTCGTTGGTTCAACTTTTCTCGCAGCTCGTATTTTTGAGCTGTATTAACCTGAACGGGGCACGGGGGGGAAGAGTTACTTCCGTGAAATTTACATTGCAAATATTTTGCCTCGCAAATATGCCCCTGTTTATTGTTCCCGCTCGCTGTTGCTTCATAGTTCGCGCGCTCTAGATGAATTTATCAATTCTTTGTTATTCGCTCGTGCATCCAGGTTGTTTTGCAATTACATTTCCCTAATTGAAAGTCGATGCGGTGTTTGTATCACGAAATGGAAGATCTCCCATTCTTTCCTCTGCCATTGATTCCATTTCTTGAACCAGTGCTGTTCACAGTTCATCAAATGCGTTTTCTGCTTTTCCAAAGCACAATTTTTAATCAATTCAGTGACTCATAGCCCAAGACCAACTAATAACAAAAGTAAATAGAACCAATGACAGCGCCTTGTCGAGGAAAAAATGGGAGATCTCCCCATTCGGTAGGCCAAGTGTTAACCCTTTCGCTTCGGTTGTCCAGTCCGTCGAAGTACCATCACTGAACGGAAGCGTGCGACAAAAATATGCACTGTGCGCCTGGTTTCTGTATATACGTTTTTCAAAGTCTTAAATAACAACTGTGTTGAATATAAGAATCATTGCTCTAATCTAACAAGTACGTTTACAATTTTAAATATGAAGAGACTTACAAAATTATTAATATACAAAATTATTAAAATATAAAATTATTAAAATACAGTATTATTAAAATACAAAATTACAAAAATATAAAGTTATTAAAATACAAAATTATTAAAATACAGAATTATTAAAATACAAAATTATTAAAATACAGAATTATTAAAATACGAAATTACAAAAATATAAAGTTATTAAAATACAAAATTATTAAAATATAAAATTATTAAAATACAAAATTATTAAAATATAGAATTATTAAAATACAAAATTATAAAAATATAGAATTATTAAAATACAAAATTACAAAAATATAAAGTTATTAAAATACAAAATTATTAAAATATAAAATTATTAAAACATAAAATTATTAAAATACCCACGTTTCGTATCCACAGGTCATCTCGTGGATACCGCCTATAAGCGGCGTTCGAAGCGAATGGGTTAAGATGGCTACGTGCGCGACGAAGAAAAAGGAAGACCTCTGCAAGCTCCAGGCATCCGTTTGCAACGCATTGTGCGAGCGTATGGTTATCTGCATACACCTGTGTCCGACTTGGATGCCAGGGCACGCTGGTCGAAGCCACGGAAAGGCGGTTCTTTCCCCATTGTAATTCGGTAGCCTCAGGCCACTACAGATTGACTGGCGGTACTCGAGCGGCTATAGTGATGCTGGCGGCCACGGGAGCGCGCGAAACGAAACACAATGGCCGTCACGTCGCGTCGCGTCGGTCAACCTCGCAAAGCAGACCGCGGCCCGTCTGGATTTCTTTCACAGGAGGCACGTTTTCTGCTTACGGCGGCGCTCGAAATGTCAGCACGCGGATAAGGGATTAACATGGCTTCCGGGTCGGCCTTTTCTACCAATTACAGCGATACCTGATCGCCGCGGAACGCGTGTCCTTACGTAAATGCTGCTCCAACGGGCGTGCAACTAGGTTGCTTGTGGAAAGGGACATTACATTCTCGTTACAATCAGTGATGGGATCAAGTTCTATGTCTATCTCAAGCTATTACAGGAGTTTCACTTCGTCGAATGCTGTTGAGGGGGTGGTGTGGAATAAAATGGAACTCGTGTGAACAATTATATATATTACAGGGAGATGATAAAAATAGGGATTTGATCAAATACCTAAGGTATATGATCAATTCACATTTAAGAAGATGTTAATTTATATGTTATATGTTAAGGGAATCCATTATTTTTCAATGTCTTTAGTATGTACAGTTTTCCACGAAGGATAAATGAATGTTTTACTTTAAAAAATTCGAGCCTCGATTTGCGAGCGGAAATGTTTCGATCCATGTGAGCATTTGTGAAGTGGTTGGATCGTATAATACACTAATTTCGAATTCTGCAATGAGTACTTACTTCCAGAATTAAAATATGAACCTGTATATAGTTTTGTGTCTTAAAGAGATCGAGTCTCGTGAATACAGTACTCGAACTCCGAATAATTCATTATAGTTTCATTCAAATTCAATATTGTAAATAGAACAGTATCCTAGATTTAATTTTCAATTGGAGGTTCAATTATACCCGAAAGAAACTCCTTATATTTCTCAAAGTACTTATAAAGAGTTCAAATTCGCATCGTCTAGATGTAAATTCCTAAAAGTATTATCTTCCTTCTTTAAAGGTGCTCGTGAGTACTGAAAAGTTACCAGCGCTATACTTGACTCCGTCGCTATGTAGAAATCGTAGCACGAGGAAAGAAATCTTCCTGTTCACTCTGGAGGATATAATTTAACTGACCATGAATTTGATTAACGTTGCAATTGAGGTTCGCGCGAAACGATTCCTAGAACAGAGAGACCGGTCATTACAGCCAGCTGTACGTAGGGCACGCGATGATTAATGCGACGTTTCCGGTAGTGAGGCGTTCAAGGTCATACGATATAGTGGAAACTAGAAGATTTTCTACCCTCTAAGATTGCGCTGATATTCAAAATCTATACAATAAATATTTATATCCTCGATAAGCATGTAACGAGTAATGGCACGAGTTTAACCCATTCATTGCCAAAATTTTTTTTTCTTAATTTTTTACAGAAAAATGCACAAAAAGTTGTGTAACAATGTTATTATATTCAAATTATATTTTGTTGTTAAAATATTTTATATTTTTTTAAAATTCCCAAATGGGAATTGTGGAACATTGCACAGTAAAAACTAATAAGAGAAAACTGTTTTTTATTCTATGAATTATTTTATGTATTTAAAAACACCTATTATTTTTTGCCATTTTTCCACATGTAACCCAACGTTACATTAAATTCCAAAATCCCCAAATGGGAATCGTGGCAGTTAATGGGTTAAGGACGGCTTTAGAAGAGAGTTACCGACGTGGCTGCCTACTCGTCCAAAGAAAAATAAATAAACAGGATACTCGTGTTCGGTAAAGGGAGGAACAGACAGTTTTGGGTTTCTTGAAACGACGACGGATGTTGATATTTTTGAAACGATAGGAACCTTTCGGTACGGAAGGACAAGGAAGAGGATCTTTCGTTTTATGTGGATATTTAAAAGGATGGCGGTCTCCTTTTGCTCCGTAAATGGAAATAACCATATTGGGAGCAAGTGTTTCTTTTAATTTCGTGTCACGTTCTGGAGAATACTCGGTTTAGATCTGCCTGATAAGTTTGGTGGTAGAAGAAGTGTAAGTTGTTTCTAAGTTTGGATTTTTTTTCCTTTATTTTTATAAGTGATAGATGTTTCTTATTAAACTGTTTCTGCTTCCTACATAAAGCCATTAACAACTTAGGTAATCCTCAAGTTACGGCTATAATAAATTTTAATGTTCTTGTCAGAGATTCAAGATACTACCCATTTTTTAAACCGACTCATTATACTTCAAATTTTGATTCTTCCCACTAATTTGCATTACATCATTAATTATATTAAACCTTTAATCGTAAAGTCTTGTAAATATATAAATAGTTAAAAATATGCACTTTGTAATGGGTATAATGTTATTAGAATAGCTAATATATTTCAGTTATAAGCAGTATTTAGTATTTTCCTGTCTCCTTTTACGTTCTTATGATGTAGAACAATGCACCCCCCCCCCCCTGTATAAGTTTGTATGCAACTATGCTACTTTTAGTTTTATTTTTACTTCTATTTTTTAATTATTTTTATTCTTAATGTATTTTCCAGGCAAATAAATAAATAATATAAAAAAAAAAATTGTAATAGAACAAAGAGAGGTATTCGTTTAGGAATAGAATTTGAATGTAATATTGGAAAACACCACGGGGTGGCGCTCGTATCGACACTTTCGCGCGGTTTTGACAGTACGTGTCAACATTAGTTGAAGTGTGTGGTGAATTAATATAGTTTTATCGGAGAAATTTGGATAAACGTCCGTACTAATTTATGTAAGTCTTCATTAACTTATTTTGTTTCCTATTGTGTGCATAAACATTTCATTGAAAGACAAGAGCAACGATTTTCTTATTCATTTTCTTCAGTGAGACGACGTGTTTCAGTTTCGTGAAGTTTTATCTCATTTTATATAAAATTCCACTTCAGTGATTGAGTGATTATTACTTATCAGTCATAGACTTGATACGTTCCCGTGTGTGTGAATTAACTACGACAAAGAAAAGAAATTGATCCAACAGTGCAACATATAAAGGCAACGTTATTCTGTTTTGTGTAGCAATCTTCTCGGTGATCTACGGAAAAACCATGGACTGTCCGACTTCGGTCGTAACCATAAGAAGTGAACAAAGTGAGCATTTAACTGGTGCAGTGAAATCACTCGTTGCCGCGAATTAACCTTGACTCTGTTTTCCATTCCATCAAAGAAGTCGTTTTCGCTGGAGTTAATGTTGCGAAGCATTCGTTCGATAGATTCTCTTGATACGATAGATCATTTGAAATCATCGAAAGTATGCTTTAATGATGTACATTAAGCTTTCACTAATTACAGTAAATGCCATTGGAAGCCTTCGTTCTATTTTGTGTAATGGCAACAACAATAATGTGAGGTTAGATTATCTAATAAAGGATCTTCTTAACGACATCGTTTACAATGTTTAATTTATTTTAAATGCTAAACTTCTGAATATCTCAAAGTATACTTATCTATACTTTTTAAGTACACTTTTTCTTTTTCTAACAATGCAAGAACAATAATGTAAGGTTAGAGTGTTCAATAAAGCATATTCCTAAAGCTACTGTTTACAATATTTAATTTATTTTAAATGCTAAACTTCTGAATATTTAAAAGTATACATATGCATCGATCTGTACTTTCCAGATACACAGTTTCTCTTTCTAACAATGCAGGAACAATAATATGAGATTAAACTGTCCAAAAAAGGATCTTCTTAAAGATACTGTTCAGAATATTTAATTTATTTTAAATTGTAAACTTCTGAATATCTCAAAGTATTCTTATCTCTACTTTCTATTATAGATATACTTTTTCTATTTGTAACAATGCAAGTACATTAATATGAGATTAGGTTGTCTAATAAAGGATCTTTTTAAAGGCATTGTTTACAATATTAAAATTTATTTTAAATGCTAAACTTCTGAATATTTTAAAATATCCATATCTATACTTTCTAGGTATACTTTTTCTCTTTCTAACAATGCAAGCGTGTGTTCGTAGGTCGAGATATCGTCGAGCTTTTGCACCCAGCGTACGATCGTAGCCGTGACCAATAAAGCCCTGTTCACGGCCCTTTCTCCCGGAAACGCATCGGGATGAGTCGCGGAGGCTGTTGCCTCCTCCTCTGCGTCGCGTCGTCGGCGGCGAAGGTAAGTCACGTTCGAATGATAAATACCGCGAGCACACGCTGCTGGCGTGCACAGGGCCGTAGCAACTCGCTATGTGTTCCGTTGCACGCAACCCCGTCCGTATGCACGCAGACGTTGCGTCAAAAATGATTTCACCCCAATGAAACGGGTTTCCCAGTTAATTTATAAATGAACCTTGATGAACTTGCAGCTTGCACGAACATACTACACGAATGAATAGTACTACAGCAGTACTGTAACGTTTTTTAGTTATGAGTATTAGAGTGAGTAGTATAATTGGTTCAGATTTTTATTGTTCAAGTTGAGAAGGCAAAGTATGAATCCACAAGAATAGCAGAATTAACAGGATTCGTACAATTAGCATAAATGCATAGGATTGTTCCACAAGAGGAAAGGAAAAAGTGGTTTTATAAAAATGTAGAAATTAATGAACCTAATATAATTAAAGTAGATAAGATCCTTGTTTTGTACATGAAAAAAGAAACAAGGGGTTCAACAGCAGTGAATTAATAAAATTAACATAATTAAAATAGTCGCGTAAGATCTTTATCTTTTGTATGGAGGAAGAGAAAAATGGTTCTACGGTGGAATTGACATAATTAATACATGGTCGACTGAGAAAGGAAGGCTCACGAAAAATGAGCTTTCGGGTTGTCAATGGAACTGAAGATCAAACCAAAAGCTTACTTTTCATAAGATGTTTAATTTGATACTTAAGTTTAGAATTGAGGGTCAAACCAAAAACTTACTTTTCATAAGATGCTTAATTTAACATTTAAGTTTGGAACTAAAGGTTAATCCGTAAACTCATTTTTCATGAGTAGCTTAATTCAACAATTAACCTTGGAAGCTAACTATTAAACATAAAGCTCATTTTTCATGGGGAGCTTAAATCAACAGTTGACCTTGGAAGCTCATTTTTCATGTGAAGCTTTTTCCAATGTTTGATTTTGGAAGCTCACTGTCAAACCGAAAGCTCATTTTACCGGTGAAGCTTTTTCCCATCTTAGACCTTGGAAGCTGACTGTTAAACTGGAAGCTCATTTTTCATGGAGAGCTTAATTCAACAGTTGATCTTAGAAGTTCACTGTCAAACCAAAAGCTCATTTTTCGTGTGAAGCTTTTCCAATGTTTGACCTTGGAAACTCAACGTCAAGAAGTTCAGTTTTCCAGGACATCTCGATGTTTGACATGGACAAAACATGGAGGCCCTAAACCATTTCCAATTTCTATCCATCGTTCTGTTCATTCTCAAGCGACAGCGTGAAATTGCTCTTTCCTCAAATTTAACTTCACATTATTCCACCCGTAAAAGCACCAACTAAGCCTATAACTTCGTTCAAAATGATGGGTCGCGATCACCATTGAGAAGCCACGTTCCCCTGTACTTACAGGGCGTATTCGCGAAATTAACCGGCCGAATGAAAACTGCGCTGCATTCCCTGCGCAATGGTGCACATCTGGTGTCCCACTCGGCATCAGAATCACAATGGTGATTACGGGGACAAAAGGCGGAACACCATGAATATATCCTTCGGTGGTCGGTCCGTTGGCTCTTTGTCTTACAGCCTCTCTTTCTCTCCCGCCACAATTTTTCATCCGACCCTTCTTCCACCCTCTTTGTACCTCTCCCTTTTCATACATCTTTTCTGGCCTTTCTATTCGGCTTATTTTTGTTTTCGTTGAAGTCGAGCAGGCTCCGTGCTTGAAGGCTCTTTATCGAAGATCTTGGAATTCTTGTTGCTGTACACAAAATCGAAATGGCAGTCAGTGCCAGAAAAAAATTGATCACAGTGAAATAAATCGTGATACAATTTCGAGTATACAAGGTGAATCGTCGTTACATCTTTTCACTACAAAAAATTTGTAAATTGATTGTTATAGAGCAAATGTTTCGAAATAAAAATTGCATGATATCTAGGGAGGTACAGTACCAGACAAAAGTTTAGGACGAAAGAGTCAACGAAAATAAAATAAGTAATTTATAAGGAATAGTATGATAAACAAAATTTGCATTCTATGTTAATCAATAAACAATGTTCTACCATAATAACAATAAAAATTAATGTACAGACAATATTTGCAGATCATCAAACCATGTTATACATTATTCTTTCGTCTTAAACTTTTGTCCGCTACTGTACCTATACATCTTGCGTTGTAGATAACTAGCTGGTATAGTGATCCACGTGATTTTTATTTATTCATTTATTTATTGTATTTATATACAGTAACGAACAAAAGTTTGAGTCCAAAGAGTCAACGAAAGTAAAATAACTAATTTATAAGGAATAGCATGATATACAAAATTTGCATTTTGTGCTAATCAATAATATTTGCAGACTATCAAACTATGATCTACATTCTCCTCATTTTGACTGCTTTGGTAATTCTAGTGTTAACGTCAGACAAAAAATGCTTGCGTTTATAAAATTACCTAGTGGCAGTATAAATAAAATATCCGAAAAAAAACTTTAAAACTGTGCTTTCCGCCAAGCTCATTGTGTCAGTCCTGCGCTGAAATACAGCTACTCGAAAAGCCGCCCACGCAGGGACAAAGGCGCGGGATTTAAGGCAGTTTCGAAGCCCCAATCCTGCCTGAACGCGCGCGCGCGCGCGTACATACCCCATGCGAGCGGTCGTGCATTGTGCGCACACCGTTGTTCGGTTTCTGCACGAAATTTCTGAACAACTGTCGTCTGGAAACCGTCCCCTGGCTTCCGCGCCGGGAACAGTTCCAACGACCTCTAATCCGGCTCGAATAGCGCGATGGAGTTTCATGGAAATCGGTCGCATGTACTTTGCGCTGTCTGTTGCTGATTTATCGCGAGATCGTGGATTATTGGCGAACCTTCGTCGCTGTTCACGATAAAAGAATTTAACGTGGGCTGTCTGCCAGGAATCGTTAGACCTTTGTTCAATTTAACCGGTAATTTCACTCTTTGCTGGCTTCTCGGCCATTTTTCTGCACGACGAAATGCTCGATGATGTAATATTGGAGAATTATTAGAGGAATATCGGTGATATTTGAACACAGCTATATTTGCATATATGTACACGGAGAGACTGTTGAGAATTGTTGTTTGTTTCGGTCTGAGTTGTATTTTATGACACCTTGCTGTCTGGATTTAGTGAAAGGAGAGTTACATTAAGAAAGTTTTATGCAATTCCTACGTTTACGGTTTCTAATGCTCGCGAACTCTGTGTGGTCTGTTGGACAGTTTCGTTTCTGACGTGTTGCCGTTTCACTGAGAAATCTCATTAACTTTGTCTGACAAATAAAGAACTAAAGCGTTACCATAGCTTCATAGCATATTGGACAGCCTATGTCAGTTATTTGTCGTAACTATCCATACTATTATTTTTTCTTAATTTAACAACATTAGAAAAAAGGAGAGAAATCTTTGAAATTCCTTTTTTTTATAAAGTCTTATAAATTTCACTGAAATCTTAGGAAAATTCACAATTCTTTTGATAAGGAAACTGATAACAAATAACATTGGAGAATGTTTCAAAAGATATCACATGATGGAGCATTATAAAATACGTTAAATTAAATTTCTATACTGTCCAAAAATTTTTAAACGTATATAAAAATTTAATTTTCATATATATTTTATTAATTTTAACGATATTAGTGAGAAATTTATTACTCATAATACATACGGTTAAATCAAACCATACTGTATTGTTACTGTATTGCAACAAATAAATAAATTTGAAAAAGCATTGACAAATTTCGTTCATTCTGCATAGTTTGCATTGTGTTATTAGGGTTTCTTTAACAAAAATTTAATCCCAGCACCCGAGTAAAAACGAAACGCGGCCGCAAAGGGTTAATTGCGATTTTAGCGCGGAAATTCTGACTTACAATCGCGCTCTTTAAACGACAGCTCATCGATTTATCGTTTCACCAGCGCACGCGAATACCTGCCCGTTTCTTTTCCTCGGAAGCCGGACAATTACCGCGCCGCTTTTCGAAGCGTTTCATCGCGGAGCGGAAAGGGGATCGTAAAACATCGTTAAAGCATGCATTAGAGCGATCCTGGAGGTTCGACCAGGGATAGGAGCTTCCGCTCGCGATAATTCCATCGTTCGCTTCCTGTACGCCCGCGTTTTTGTGCCTCTGCTCCACTTTAAATACCGCGCCTACCTCCGTTCCACCGTTATCGCTGGGTCGATTTAATCGCGGGTTGCGTGTCTTTTTACACGATTAACCGATTCAGGACCAGTTTTGAGTAATTAAGGTGGCGGAATTTAACGCTTTGACTGCAACGTTGATCGTATATGATTGGTCATGGTTTCTCCTGTGAATTGGTGGCCATTGGTGATCAGAGCGCTTCAATCGATTACAATTATAAGAGTTGAATAAAAATTGATAGTACATTTTGAACATTATTGCTAACTAGAGGATATTTTAGAGTACAAAGTGCTACATTGAACAATTAAAAATTTTCATATATGACCGGTCACAGTTTCTCCTGTGACGACATGGTGGCCATTGGTGACCGGAGCACTTCAACTATTTACAATTATAAGAGTTGAATAAAAATTGATAGTTAGTGGATTTTGAACATTATTGCTAATTGGAGGATACTTTAAAGTACAAAGTGCTACATTGGACAATTAAAAATTTTCTTGAATAACCGGCCATGGTTTCTTCTGTAACGCCATGGTAGTCATTGGTGATCAGAGCGCTTCAATCGATTATAATTATAAGAGTTGAATAAAAATTAACAGTTAGTAAATTTTGTACATTATTGCTAATTACAGGATATTTTAAAGTACAAAGTGCTACATTGGATAATTAAAAATTTTCTTGAATGACCGGCCATGGTTTCTCCTGTGACGACATGGTGACCATTGGTGACCGGAGCACTTCAACTATTTACAATTATAAGAGTTGAATAAAAATTGATAGTTAGTGGATTTTGAACATTACCACTAATTAGAGGATACTTTGAAGTAAAAAGTGCCCTACTGAACAAATAAAAATTTTTATTAGAATATCTGTCTTCGTTGCTTTTAACACTTTGATTGCCACGTTGGTCATACATGATCGACTACAGTATTTATTCAAAGACTGTAAAATAAAAATTGATTGTATTCAGATACAAATTACAGTGAAGCACGAAATTCATCGAATGATTAAGTTATATGTTCCATTAAATTCGGTTGCAACTTCAATATTTAATCAGTCTTCTGTTAAATGTTTCTCTCGATACCTTCCGAATTTTTTCATTAATTATTTTACTTCGTAGCCAGCTACCTCGACTAAATAGGAAATATAACGCAGAAAAGTATTCGATCAATTAGATCAAAATAAGTGATAGAGCAGCACGAAAAATTGTGAACTCTCGTTTCAGTAGTTTCATGCAGCAACAGCATTGCTGTTATCCAATTCCATCGTAGCAAAGAGTTCACGAATTGAAACGTACTTTAGTGTCTCCGTGATTGTGGCAACCAGCTTAACCGCGAAAGCGTCCTTCTCCGAGCCGCAGAACACGGAGACGTCTTGAAAAACTCGAGATTCCAGCTGTAAAATCGAATCGCAGTTGCACGGCCTCGTAACGGTTCGAAGGAAAAACGTGGCGGATCTAATAGGTCCACGGTTATATTCCAGTTCGATCTCCTCTGAGATCGTGGATCAACGCGGAGATACGAGGTTAGCAGTGCCATGACGTTCAGTGGTGTGAAACGAAGAAATTTAGATGTTTCCAATGCTCTAGCTCAAGCGTGGTCAAATAAATCAAACGGATTGGCTTCGAATAATTTTTTTTGTTCGCGTTAATTCTTCCAATTAATGTTACTGCAATATTTCTGATCAATATACATAGAGCGTTAGTCATGCATGAACTGCTAGGAGAACCATATTTTCCTGACATACTTTATATTATATTCAATAGAATCAGAAATTACTTGGAAAATTATTTCAGGAAATATTTATAACGGTGTTAGTTGAAACACTGTTTGATCAATTTTGTGAGTTACTGTATAGATTGAATTATGGGTGTTTGAGCTATTTTATTTTTTCTACTGAAGCGATTTAAATCTCTACGTGGTAATTGTTTTATTTTACTTCATCAGTGAAAAAATTATAGTAACAAATTCATGTAATATAGTTACACATATTTCATACTATTAGGTTACAGGTTTTAAATAAAGAATAAATAATGTTACACATCGTCAAAGCAGATTTATAGGGTAAAAATGAGGTACAGCAGAATGATAAGGGAGAAAAGAAGCTAGCTTTTATATTTCCATAATTAATTTAGATTTTTCTTCGTCAGAATGCAATCCAGTGAGTACGATTCCGGGGAAATGTGAAGAGTACTTTAGTTGAGCGATAGCCGTGTGAATATAGAATATTTAGACTAGAGTGTTTCTAAGCCGCGACAGATGAGTACTTAAGAAAATGTCGCGACTGAGGAATTTTGGATGACCGAATGGATCGAATTAGGAAGATTTAGAATTAGAAAGAAAGGAAACAAGTGTTTGGAAGAATATGTGACGGGGAAAATGCGAGAAGCGAGGCAGGAAGAGTTTGACTATGAAAGAAGCAAGAATGTTGAAGTAGTGTTAAGTCGAAAAGCCGTATACTATTAAGTTGTTACTATTAAATTATTTTAACCGTTTGCGTACCACGAGCCGCTTTCGCGCTCTTCCGATTTCCTGTCGAGAAAACCCAGTGCATTTGACCGACACAGACAACTGACAGCGTGCTTACAATTTGTCAAAATGCACTCAAACTTTTAGACGCATGTACGTCGCATCGTCATCAGCTAGAATAAGAATACATATATAACAGTATTTCATAAAATAATAAGTTACAAATTAAAAATATGAAAAATTTAAAGAACAAACAATATTTCGACACATAATCAAAGGAGCGCTGTCGCGCTCTTCGGCTTTTTTCAACGCATGATCGAAAGGGCGCGATCGCGCTCCTTGGCGTTTTTCGATCGTGTTTTTTGAAAACCCTCTGGTACGCAAACGGTTAAATATATAGTAACATAATATCTAAGAACTTCATTTTGTTTTACGTACACCTAGTACTACCCTCTCACAAAGTAAAAAGTAGATTTCCTACAATACTGCCACGATATATACTCAAAATTATTTTATTTGATTTGTCTTTATTTAATGGCCGCCACGCCGATACGGGAGCCCTCGAAAGGGCTCTGGATCGCATCCGGAAACCGGTTCCAGGGAATACGCGTCACTGGCTGAACGCGTCCCCTATAATTTATGGACGAAACCACAAATTTATCTAGATATTAGCTGCTGTCCCCCACGGTCGACGCGTTCCGCGTTTCTCGTGAAACAACTGGCCGGTTCAACGCTTCCGACCATAATTGAAGGGCCACCGTTTTCGAAAGCGACTCTTCGAATAATTACACGCAAAACTCGCCGAATTCTCCGTGCATATGTTGTAATTCAGTTACGCTGTGCCCTTTGTTGACGCGCGTAATTAACCCTTTCAGCGATGAGGACGCATATATGCGTTTAAAGGAGATTACTCGTGCGGGCTATGAACGCGTACAGTAGCGGACAAAAGTTCAAGACGAGAGGACAATGTAGAACAATAGTTCCATTTCATAAAATGGACATTAATTGTATAAGAATTGAAATGATTAAAAGTGAAATTAATTTCTGCCCACAGAGGTTTTAACACTAGAACTATCGACAATTATAGTGTGATTATTTGAATGGAAGAGATCAAATTGGAAAATTACATGAAAAGATATTGAATACATAGAAAACAAATAATTATTCATAGGTTCTGCAGAAAATCATAGTAAATTTTGAAAGGTTTATCACAGTGAATTTATAAATTACCAATTGGTCATTTTGACTGCTTTGGTAGTTGTAGTGTTAATATCAGGCAAAAAATGCTTGTGTTCACTAAATTACCTAGCCGCAGTAAAAATAGAATAGTGAATTTATAAGGTTGCCACGAATAATCACCAATTGGTCATTTTGACAAACAGTTGGTATAACAGGTGTAACAGTTATCTGAACACCTTCTTTGATAATAATTATATTGCAAGTACTTATGTTACGAACGATTGCGTAAATATCACCGTTGACGAGCAATAGAATCTGTGTGATTCGATAAATGTGCGGCCAGCAAAGTGTTAAAAAGTTGAATTTTTAATCCTTTGCGCTCGAGAAGGCGCCTGTTAGTCGCCAAATGATAGTTTCGCAAATTTTCAGACTTTAGTTAGTTTGTTTATTAATCAGACCCGGAGGTTAAATAATCATATGTGTAAATTTTAGTATACGACTTAACTAAACTAAATGAAGTTTAATATAAGTGAATGTTGGTAAATATTTCACACTTCAAAATCTTTGAAATTAATATTGTTAGATGGTTAACACGTTCCCTGCCGGACAATTTTTTTAAGACTTTCCGTTCAGGCCAGCGTGAGGCGTATACGCCCCACATTTTTTTTATGGTTGACACAAGCATGTTTTTTGTGGTATAATACACAATATTTCAGTAATTTAAAACTATAAATTTAAAAGAAAGGCATATCTCTTCATAAATTTAAACCAGAAAAGCGATCATTTTTAGTTTATTTGACAAAATATTGTTAAAAATATGCCTTTTTTTAAAGGCTGTTTTCCGGCGTGGGAGAAAATTTTAGCGCGAGGCGTATACGCTAACGGATAATTCCTATGTTAACACATTGTATGCCGGTGGCATCTGAGGCATTTAAAACTGTAGGTGAAGAAAATATTTAAAATTTTATACATTATTGTAAAACACTAAAATTGGTTTGCATATTCATTATATGCAATTTAACGATAACGAAAAATAGAAACAAACAAATCGCCAAACAAAAGAATGTTGTATTATCGCAAACCCGGCGCTAAAGCAACAGACTTCCAAACCCGCGTTTTCGCGGGGCCGGCATACAATGTGTTAACAGTCACCTTTCGAGTGCAAAGGGTTAAAAATGTGCGAAATAGCGAATTGTCCGAGAGTAGAGTTTGCGAAAGTCGAGGGGCGTCTGTATTTAATTGTTTTTATGTATCTAGTTCGTCTTAAAACTAATTCGTACGCATCCACTGTAACCGTAGCCTAAATCGTGACCGTTCTCGAGGACCTCCTGGAGAGCGCGTTTGCATTCGCGACGCGTCTCGCAACGGGCCAGTTAACGTTCCCCGGAACCGTGCAGCTAGATTATCGTGTGCAGCTGCCGACGCGGATCCTGCATTAACGCCTTGAACGACACGATTCACGCAACATCGGCTCGTTCTCGCGAGTGCTGGCAATAGTCTGCGCTGCGTGCCTCCTACCTGCACCAGGAATTCCTGGGGTCGTAATACCTGGCCCGTTTGAGGAGCTTCGTACGAAACCGAAACAAGTGATTGAGGAATATACGATGGTGTTGAATTGAAACAACTAAAAGTCGCGGAGATGCGCTAAAGGCTATGTGTGTTAGGGATGGGCAGCAAAGGTACTTGGATTAAATAAGAATAACTCGAGGTCCGCTTTCTATAAATTCCTCTGACTGATTCCATATTATTATTCGCTAACTAACACTCGCGAGCCACAATTATCTCACACGAACAATGTCCTGTCACGGTCGCCAAATGTTGAATTGAAACAACTAAAAGTCGCGGAGATGCGCTAAAGGCTACGTGTGTTAGGGATGGGCAGCAAGGGTACTTGGATTAAATAAGAATAACTCGAGGTCCGCTTTCTATAAATTCCTCTGACTGACTCCTTTATTCTTCCCTGCTTGTCCTTACACTCCTAGGTTCGGGGGTCGGTCCGAAAATTACCTGCCCCCGACCGGTACACCTTTAGGTGGGGAGGTACAAATTAAATAATGCTTTTTCCCAAATCCGACAGATGGGTTAGGTTTATCCAAACGCAAGGTCTAATTTTTGGAATTAACACTGCTCTTCCGATTCTTATTGTTAGTGTTGGAAATTGAATACAGAAATACTACGAAGCAAAAATTAACAATAAACCAGCTTTCTCTTAAGGTACTTTATCAAGGGCTTCTTCCAAGAAGCTAAGCCACATTTTAGCCGGCATTTTAGAAAGTTCGGAAACATCGAGAAACAGAACTGCAGGGGCTGAAGGACCCGGACGGGGTTGTAAGAATTTCGACCACTGCGTTCTGCTAGTCTTGTGACAAAACTCACTAGGTGCGATCAAAATTGCCCTTCCTCGTGCTATATAAAAGTATCAATAAATTATCCAAGTATTATTTCACTAATAAGAGTTTATTTCATTTAGCAATATAAATCCCCATTCCCAATAGTTAGCGACAAGTAGATCGAGGATTTGTTTGCGTTTATAAGAGATTTGGAAATCATTTTTAATCTTATTAACCCTTTGCGCTCGAGAGGCGACTGTTGGCCACCAAATGATAATTTCGTAAATTTTCAGGCTTTGGTTAGTTTGTTTATTGATTAGACTCAGTGGTTGAATAAATCGTATATGTAAATTATAGTATATTACTTGACTGAACTAAATGACGTTTAATATAGGCGAATCTTAACACTATTCCTACTACGACCGGTCAAATGACCGTTTTTAAAATTTCGATTACAATTTCATATGTACAACGTAATTAAATCGCCTTTAAACTTTAGGCTTTTCCTCAAATACACGTATAATACATTTTTCAATATTCGTTTCATTTTTCATTGTTTATTTTCTCAGAAAAATTTGCAGTCTGTCTTACGTGGAAATGTCGCAGTATGAATAGGTATACGTGAAGTGTCGGAAGGAATAGTGTTAACAAATATTTTGCATTTGAAAATTTTTGAGGTTAGAGTTAGAAGAAGTTAGAAGTTGTCATTAGACTAAGGGTTAAAATATTTGCAAATGTTTTATTCGTCACCAATTTGCCTTCGACGTGGCTATGATATCCATCGAACTATACGTATGTCTCTCATTCAAGGAAACAAGGTTAATTAAACAAGGTGGCTTCTGCATCTCGTTAACCCTTTTCAGCAGAGTGAAACCACACTGTTACCGTACATCATCCCTTTAAAGAAAGCATTGCTATTATACAAAATTTTAGGTAAAAGGTGTTTCAAGTGGTGAAGCGTACCCGGTCGTACTTAATTAGTAAAAATGTTCAGATAAAAGCGAAGTTCCGAGAACTTTCTCGGCGAGAAACTCGAACGGTTGCAACGAAAGAGCGAGGCCAAACGGAATCCTCTTCGTCGAGGCGATCCAACATCGAAACTTTTTCGAACAGTTTTCTCAAGCGTTGGCTCTGTTAATTCGGTGCTGGGCTTTTAAATTATCAAGACATTGAGATTGTTCTTCAAGGTTTTATTACTAACTGTATCGCTTGGTCTGTACGTTACAATCGCTTTTATTATAATCGTCCTGTTCAATGTGATCGATAAATATATAGTTTAAAACCAGAGAATCAACAAAAATGAAGTAATTAATATACGAGAAATAGTATAGTAAACAAATTTCGTGTTCTGTATTAAACAAGAATATTAACAGTAAAATAAAAACTTATTAACAATAAAAATTAATATACAAATAATGTTTATAAACCATTGAACTATACTTTATATTGTCTTCTCGTCTTAAACTTATGTCCATTACTATATAGGTATATATAGGTATAGATATACATACTATACTAGATATATACTAGGTATATATAGGTATAGATATATACTATACTAGGTATATACTAGGTATATATGTATAGATATATAGATATATAGATCTGTATATATAGATATATCAAACTTAGTATTAGGATACTGGATGTCACATACCAATTTACACACGTACACACTTCCAATATTTCTCATGCTATCTTATCAACGCTTATGTAAGCGATTCATACTTATTCCTACACTCTCAGGTTTCACCCCCTCTTCCCCCATTTCCCCCTCGCCCCTCTCGCGTTTCCAAATGCGCTTTCTATGTATCGTTCCCGTACGTGCATCGGTTTGCATATCCAAGCAACAACGCGAACGGACGCGCTTATTTGCGCGAGCAGGTCGTCGCCGGACACGCGGCGAAGTTTCCTCCGCTCCGCTGTTTGCGGAGAAGGTAACGGGTTAATGCGCGAACTCGAGAAGCTCGCAGTTAGCGAGCTCGCTTAGGAAGTTTCGCGCGAGAATTTCTGGAAAGTAAGCCCCCGCGAACTTTTCGCCGATTCCTAATCCCACCTGACCCAGCGAATTCCTTGGATGCTCGTTGAATCTTCCGAGGCCGTCTTGGAGGCAACTCGAAATGGTACTTCTGGTGAAAGAGAGCTTAGTTATGGTAAATGGGTACGGTAGAAAGTCCCGTATGTGATCCAATAGGGAGGCAAACGTGTTCGGAAATTGTTTTCTGTTATACTAAATTTTATTCGTTCGTATGGTTATTAAGAAGATTAATAGTTTATTTGAATGATTATGCATCCCATATCTCTTTCATTGCTAAATTCTAGAATTTTTTAAGATAAAGAATTATTACTAGATGACTGACTGTTTAGATAATATAGCGTTTGGGTACGATATTCAGATAATGGGGGTTCAGATCAAAAAATTTTCGAATAACAAAACAATTATTTTTTATTGTATCAAACTTTATTCGTTCGAATGGATGTTAGGAAGGTTAATAGTTTATTTGAATGATTATGCATCCTATATCTCTTTCATTGCTAAATTCTAGAATTTTTTAAGATAAAGAATTATTACTAGATGACTGACCGTTTAGATAATATAGCGTTTGGGTACGATATTCAGATAATGGGGGTTCAGATCAAAAAATTTTCGATTAACAAAACAATTATTTTTTATTGAATTAAACTTTATTCGTTCGTATGGTTATTAAGAAGATTAATAGTTTATTTGAATGATTATGCATCCCATATCTCTTTCATTGCTAAATTCTAGAATTTTTTAAGATAAAGGATTATTACTAGATGACTGACTGTTTAGATAATATAGCGTTTGGGTACGATATTCAGATAATGGGGGTTCAGATCAAAAAATTTTCGAATAACAAAACAATTATTTTTTATTGTATCAAACTTTATTCGTTCGTATGGTTATTAAGAAGATTAATAGTTTATTTGAATGATTATGCATCCCATATCTCTTTCATTGCTAAATTCTAGAATCTTTTAAGATAAAGGATTATTACTAGATGACTGACTGTTTAGATAATATAGCGTTTGGGTACGATATTCAGATAATGGGGGTTCAGATCAAAAAATTTTCGAATAACAAAACAATTATTTTTTATTGTATCAAACTTTATTCGTTCGTATGGTTATTAAGAAGATTAATAGTTTATTTGAATGATTATGCATCCCATATCTCTTTCATTGCTAAATTCTAGAATTTTTTAAGATAAAGAATTATTACTAGATGAGTGACTGTTTAGATAATATAGCGTTTGAGTACGATATTCAGATAATGGGGGTTCAGATCAAAAAATTTTCGAATAACAAAACAATTATTTTTTATTGTATCAAACTTTATTCGTTCGAATGGATGTTAGGAAGGTTAATAGTTTATTTGAATATTTATGCATCCCATATCTGTTTCGTTGTTAAATTCTACAGTTTTTTAAGATAAAGAACTATTATATACTGATACAGATTGTTCAGATAATGGGTGTTCGTATAAGAAGGGTTCCATTGTATCTGAAACGGGTACAGTCGTTCGAAGAAGTATTTGAATATAGAGACTCCGTTCAAAAAATGGAATTTTAAGAATTAAGGACACATTTTTACCCCGATTTTAACGTTTACTATATTTATAATTATTCAACCCCTTAAATGATTATATATAAAATAGCTGTGTTACCGTAAAAATTGTCCATCATGGTGTAAACTTGTAACAGCAAACGGTAATGCTCACTGTGGTTACCGTAAAAAGACAAAGTAAACCTTGCGTTTAAATATTTTTGTAATCCATGCAATCCGTCTACTTTAAACATCTGTGTCATCTAGTTTTACGAGAGACATCCCCATCAAATCTTTGCTAGCCTATCATAAAAGTGATATAATCCGTAGCGACTACCACGTTCCCCGCAAGACCCGGTTAAGTGTCACACTTACGCGCGGGGGTGTATGCGCTTAGCCGCGCATGTAAGCGACACGCGGAAGGCTTGTTTCACGGAAGTAGCGCAGAGGAACGAGGAAACTTGTTCTGGTGGCGGTTTGTCGTTTGCCCCGGCATAATGCCGCGTCTCCCTTCGCGTCAGCCCTTAAACTCTCTCGTAAACAATTCTGTGCCCCGTAGACAACCGGGCGGAGCGAGCAACAGCGTACTCTCCCGCATGCTCGTGCGCGATTTACTAGGGGACGAAAGAAGGTTCTACCTACCATATTCTTCTTTTTCTCCTTTTTCCACCAAAGTCCCCGTTAAGTCTCGCGGAAGACGTTGGCGAAACTGGCGGGGTTTCGGCGAAAGCTGACGCGAAAATCTGTGCATGCCATAATCTGTTTACGATACGGAATTTAAAAGATAATAGTATTATAGAAAATTTCTACTTTTATGCATTTAGTTGAGTGAGATGATAGGGCTCAGGTGTGAATAAAATAAAGTGAAGTGCTTAGAATATTAATATTATATGTAGAAATGCGATCGAGTGGATGCGAAAATGTGGAAGAGTGCTTGAGTTGTGCGATAGTCGTGTGAACGTAGAATGTTTCGACTCGAGTGTTTCTAAGGCGCGAAACGATGAGCACTTGAGAAAACGTCGTGACTGAGGAATTTTGGGTGAACGTGACCAAATGCATTGAGTGACAAATGTTTAGAGTTAGAAAGAAAGGAAATGAGCGTTTGGAGGAATATATGACGGGGAAAATGTGACAGTGTAGCAGAAATAATGTGATCGTGAAAGAAGTAAGAACGTCGTAGTTGCTAAGTTGAAAAGTCGTTTAAGTCGTTATTATTAAACTATTTTAAATATATGTAGGAAATCGTTAGGAAGTCGTTATTATTAAACTATTTTAAATATATGTAGGAAATCGTTAGGAAGTCGTTATTATTAAACTATTTTAAATATATGTAGGAAATCGTTAGGAAGTCGTTATTATTAAACTATTTTAAATATATGTAGGAAATTCTATTTTTCTTACTTTATTTAGTAAAGTGTAGATCAAATTCACTCTCCCTCTCTTATACATTAAACCAACACTCACATTTTCTAGCAAATTTTTAACAAGGAAGAAATTTTCCTTAAATTCTTCCTAAAAGTTACCGCCCTAGACTAGAATATAGCCTACTCAGCCTACATTATACCTAAATCTGCCGCTGTTGGATGTACGGTGTGACCTGTAACTAATTATTAAAGAATGGTAAGCTTGTAACAACGTATAATGTGAAGATAAATCTATATCAAAAGATCGTATATGTTCAAGTTATCATTTACATAATAGATATGGCATTTCATGAACCAAAATCTGTTCGAGGGTAGAAATTGATATCGGATTAACCCCCGTTTTTGCGCGACGTTTCGTGCGTCTCTCGTTATTAAACGGGCTGCTTTCTTGCTCTCCCGCGTACGTAGGGATAAAATTGAGGCAAAAAGCTCGGTCGAGATGGCTCGTTTTTATGGTTACCGTCGACGAAAGTTCCCGGGAGTTTTCCGGGGCGTAAAACTCTTATAGGGGTCCTTTATCGGTGATTCGCAGGGTTGAATGCAGGATTGAAGTTTAAGCGGGAGGAAACGAGAGACCGAAGATTCTCGTGTGAGAATCGGTTATCCTCATTTTTGGCCATCTGTTAGGTTAAATCGTGTTCTATTAACGGCAAAAAGATTGATTGTCGTTTGGTGTGATGTAAATTTAAGATAAAAAGGCGTAAAATAGAAGTGAGTGAACAGAAAAGAGTAACAAGAAAAGGAATCTTCAACAATCTTCGCAAAAAATCATCTTTGTCCCTCTTTTTCAGTCTCTCTCAAAGTTTATACAATAACACTTATTGTATAAATTACCCATTATTTTCACTTTTCATTGTATTCGCAATTATGTACGATGCTTCAAAATTTGCATAGGAAGCGAATAAATAAATCGCGAGTAACGCAAGCTAATACGAGCTTCTGCGTGTACCAAACAATTAAGAAAGGCGAACAGTTGACTCGACGAGGGGCTATTATGCGAACGACGGCGCATAATTCGATCCATGGGTGGAAAAGCGACGCTCGTGCGGCCATTACGACGCAGAATGAACTAAAGCTTGCAACGGTGAATAGGCGCGGCACAGGTTCGCGTGAAGAACCATTCACGCGATACAACTCCACGCGAATAACCCCCGTCGCGTCGTGCATTAATAAATTCGCGAAGAACGCCCTTCCCTGCGCGCATATTTATGCTCGCCCTGACGGCGGAGCCGTTCTTTTCGCGTACAGTCGCGGACAATAGGTTGGGACCGAGGAATTAGCAAAAATGTTGTTCACTTAGCGTAATAACGATACGATTTTTAATTTGTTGTATTTGAGTTATTAGCATAAAATGATAAATTCTGATTTGTGACATCGAAGAATAATAGTTTTGTCTAAATTAAATATATTACCATTTCGATTAAAGATAATTCGAGCAATAAAATTTGTCTTTTGGAGAATAATGACTTTTTAGTTAAGATTCTTAATTTGTTATATTTGAATTATTGATAGAAAAAGGTAAATTGTAATTCATGCCATTGAAGAATAATAGTTTTGCCTAAATTAAATATATTACCATTTCGATTAAAGATAATTCGAGCACTAAAATTTGTCTTTTGGAGAATAATGAGTTTTTAGTTAAGATTCTTAATTTGTTATATTTGGATTATTGATAGAAAAAGGTAAATTATAATTCATGCCATTGAAGAATAATAGTTTTACCTAAATTAAATATATTACCATTTCGATTAAAGATAATTCGAGCACTAAAATTTGTCTTTTGGAGAATAATGAGTTTTTAGTTAAGATTCTTAATTTGTTATATTTGGATTATTGGTAGAAAAAAGTAAATTGTAATTTATGCCATCGAAGAATAATAGTTTTGCCTAAATTAAATATCTTACCATTTCGATTTAATATAATTCGAGCAACAAAATTGTTTCTTTTAGGGAATAATGACTCTTTAATTACGATTCTTAATTTG
Organism: Tetrapedia diversipes; assembly: GCA_033822845.1. Taxonomy (NCBI): domain Eukaryota; kingdom Metazoa; phylum Arthropoda; class Insecta; order Hymenoptera; family Apidae; genus Tetrapedia; species Tetrapedia diversipes. The sequence continues at coordinate 14,667 of JAOPTO010001576.1, read as the reverse complement.
TTATATTTGAGTTATTAGTATAAAGAGATAAATTGTAATTCATGATATTGAAAAATAATAGTTTTGCCTAAATTAAATAACTTATTATTCTAATTAAACATAATTCGAGCAATTAAATTTCTCTTTGGAGAATAATGACTTTTTAGTCATGAGTATACAAAAATATCGATGTTGAGAACTTTCTGAGAACTATGGTGTAACGAACTTCTATAAAATTCAGCGATTATTATCGTTTGAGGAATCGCTTATCAGAACGGATTTGTTTCTTTATCACTTCGGATAACCGACATTCTACTGTGAGAGCCAAGGTTAAATTATATTTCTCCCCGTGGGTACACAAAGCTCTTCCCATTTCAAAACGTAAATCCATCGAAATGTGTTCAGAATTCTAATTAAATTTTACTGTAATTACACAGTATTTTTGTCGTATTTGTGACACACTCGATTGTTAACACTTTCCACTCTAGAGGTGACTATCAGTCGTCTAATGATACTAACATCAAAAATTTTCAAATTCGATATATTTACTAAGATTCACCTGTATTAACCCTTTGCCCTCGAAAGGTGACTATCAGTCGTCTAATGATACTAACTTCTAAAATTTTCAAATTCGATATATTTACTAAGATTCACCTGTATTAACCCTTTGCCCTCGAAAGGTGACTATCAGTCGTCTAATGATACTAACTTCTAAAATTTTCAAATTCGATATATTTACTAAGATTCACCTGTATTAACCCTTTGCCCTCGAAAGGTGACTATCAGTCGTCTAATGATACTAATTTCTAAAATTTTCAAATTCTATATATTTACTAGGATTCACTTGTATTAACCCTTTGCATTCAAAAGGTGACTATCAGTCGTCTAATGATACTAATTTCAAAAATTTTCAAATTCTAAATATTTATTAAGATTCGCCTATATAAAACGTCATTTAGTTTAGTTAATTGATATACTAAAATTTACATATATGGCTATTTAACCTCTGAGTCTGACTAATAAACAAACTGACTAAAGTCTGAAAATTAGAGAAACTATCGTTTGGCGACTAACAGTCACCTCTCGAGCGCAAAGGGTTAAAAAGCTTCCACGTGGAACTCGAAGAGTCGTAAAGTCGCAACGTCGGCTCTTCTACGATGTCCTTCGATGGTGTGCGAAAAACATCTTGGGTATACATTGTGGACCAGCCCAGACGAGTTCCTTAATGAGGGATACGCTCGTTCTGCGTGTACACACGGGCCACCGTGTACATACACACTTCGAGGGAGGCTGGTGTTGGTGTACGCATACCTGCAGGTACGTGCCCATGTGGCACGCAGCTGGGGTACCTATCAGAACCAGCCTCGCCGCATTCTCTGCTACCTGGGAACTCGGCGTTTCGTCACGAGCACCTCGTGCTCGTCAGTTTCTGAGACCGCGTGGCCGGTCAAACTTGATTCTCGGCCGTGGAATTTTCGGGCGACAACGTTCAATGGCGGTGAAACTCGAGTATTTACTTACTCACTAGAGTCGTCATTTAACACTAAAACTACCAGAGCAGTCAAAATGACGGATTGATGATTATTCATAGCAACCTTATAAATTCAATTTACCAAGCTTTGAAAATTCACTATGATTTTCTGCAGAAGGTATAAATAAAGATTTGTTTTCTGTGTGTTTGATATTTTTTTATCTAATTTTCAATTTGATCTGTTCCATACAAATAAATAAATTATTTTAGTTTCGTTGACTCTTTGGTCTTAAACTTTCACACTCACTCACTTACTCACTTACTCACTCACTCATTCACTCACTCGTTCACTCATTCACTCACTCACTTACTCACTCACTGATTCCGTTGTCCCACGCGTTATGGCCGGGAATTCTGAATTCCTATGGCCCACACATTGGAATACAATCGCCAACATACTTAATCACGTTAATTGATTGGGAAGATATAGAGACATGGTCCAAATTGGAAAGATTGGTACTAGTGTGAAGTATGGACGCGTATCTGCGTTTGTCAATTTTTCTAATCTCCCATTTAGAGCAACGCAGTTGCTAATAGAGCGCCGTCCACGCGTAACACTTCGACCAGAAGTATTTAGTACTCAAAGGGTTAACTTGGACGAACGAAGCTGCACTGCGATGATTTTGATCGCTTCTCTCTTTCGTCATGGATCAACCATTTTGTCTTTTTTATTAATATCCACGGATATGTATGGCTTAGATTAGCTCGACGAAGCGATATACCGGAAGTGTTCTTCCAGAATTCCCGATATTCCTTCCAACACACAAAGGGAGGCCATCGTGAAGGTTTTAGTGAATAAAAATCCCACAACCTCCCCACCTTCCTCTCCAGGGTGGTGGGGTATATTTTGAAGATTTCCCCACGTGAAAAAAAAAGGAAAAAAAAAAAGGTCGACGATGCGGTCGCCTGTGACGTCCACGTAACTGTTGACTTATCGGTTCTCCAGCGGCGATAGTTTAATTTCGTTAAAACGTCCAACGTCGGACGAGTTTTATTTGTTTCGACGACGCCGATCGAGGGGAATGGAATTGTGACGTTTCATTAATTTAATTGAAAGGAACCATGCCGCGGCGTGTCGCGCGATTCTTCCCGTCCCTCCCATCCCCACCCAACCCATGATCCCGTTCTTCTTCCTGGGATCCGTTCCCTGGCGAACGAAAACCCCGATTTCCTCCGTTCGCGTTTGTCGGCTGAAACAGACCTCTCTGGGACAAGATACACGCGCTACGTTTTCGAAGCTGAAGGCAACGGCTGCGATTTATGAACACGCTCGAGAGAAATATAATATTGGAGAGTCTGTGAACATCCTGAGACAGGGCTTGTTTATTTCTTATTTCAGAATATCGCCTGTGAAATTTATGCAGGGGGTTATTAGCGGACGGTGGTCTTTTTGTGTAAATTCGTATGTTCGATAATTATTTATTTTGTTTTGTATATACAGTAGTGGACAAAAGTTTAAGACTTCAAAGGGTCAATGAAATTAAAATAACTGATTTTGTAAGGAATTGCGTGATAAACAAAATTTGTATTCTGTACTAATCAATAAATAGTGTTCTACCATAATAACAATAATAATGAATATACAGACAATATTTGCACACCATAAAGTTATGTTCCACGTTGTCCTCTCGTCTTAAACTTTTGTCTGTTACTGTATATGTGTATATTGTACTCATAACCTGTACTTTGCTCGGGATATTTTGCATGTTATTCGCGTTTCTTATAAAAGTTCGTAGTGTAGTTAATGTATTATTACTTTTCGTTATCTTGCAGTGACATTTATCGAATCCTAAAATAACTCGAATCGAATTATTTATTTACGAGTTGAGGAATTTTATTGCTTATTTTTTGTTGTTGTAAACGTTATCCATTCTTTAAGATTCGATTATTTTAAAACTCTGTTTCTTTAATTTGATAAATTTTATTTATTCTGTTCCCAATTTATTTAACCTAATTATCATAATTCATCTTCTTTAATACTTTTATTTATTATAAACGTTATCTATTCTTTAAGATTCGATTATTTTAAAACCACGTCTCTTTAATTTGGTAAATTATACTTATCCTATTCCCAATTTATTTAACCTAATTATCATAATTCATCTTATTCCATTATTCATCTTCTTTAATACTTTTATTTGTTATAAACGTTATCCATTCTTTAAGATTCAATAATTTTAAAACCGCGTTTTTTTAATTTGGTAAATTATACTTATCCCATTCCCAATTTATTTAACCTAATTCTCATAATTCAACTTATACCATTTTTCATCTTCTTTAATACTTTTA
>JAOPTO010001576.1:0-10848 GCA_033822845.1 Tetrapedia diversipes | reverse complement strand
GATCGATGTCGCGTGTCGCGTCTGCGTGACGATTTTCGAAAATCGTTCGAATCAGTTCCCGCGATATCTGTTGTGTCAGTGCAGTGAAATAAAATCGGGGAATACCTTCCTCCCGATGTGATCGATAAAAATTGCTCGAAGAAATACAACGTTCGTGAAGTTTCTCGAAATAATACGTGATACAGTGACACAGTGCAGGTGATTGTTCATTGAAATTGAAAAGGTGTCCCATTTTGAACGTAGGGACTTATTTTCCCGAATGAAACTTCGATTTCGCAGGAAATTGTCATTTTATTTGCTTGGACGCAAAGTGAAAATGTTGGGAAGTCATACTAAAATATTGGGAAATATTCAAAAGCTAGAAAGCTGCAAAGTTTAGAGTACAAACACGTGAAAATCGCTAACCTAGTAAATCTGAATGTAATGTTTCGACAATCGCAAGGTTAATTTATTCACCCTCTCTCTCGATAACAAAGGTCACACATTATAGAATATATTGTACTTTAAAAAATAGTAACACAAGCTTCAAAACATCCAATTCAGAATAGGACACCGTTTACATCTGCGATCGCGAGAATCGTTAATTCACCTAGGTCGTTTCAGCCTTTCTCATTTAAAGTTTTTTTACTCTTCAACGTGTTTTTCTCATCTTTTGACAATCGCTTGATTAAATTATTCTCTCTCTCTCTCTCTCTCTCAATAACAAAGGTCTTACATTTCAAAATATAAGCGTTGCAGCTTAAACAATGATAACAAAAGCTGCAAAACCTCCAATTCAGAATGATTCATCGTTTACATCCGTGATCGTGAGCATCGTTAATTTATCTGAGTCGTTTCAATCTTTCTCATTCAAAATTTCTCAGCTCCTCGACTTGTTTTCCCCATTTTTCTTCAATTTAATGGTCGAATCGCTCTGTTTCTTAGCAGTAAATGTCTTACACTATAGAATATAAGTATTGTACTTTAAAAAAATAATAACACAAACTCCAAAGTCTCAGATTCAGAAAGAGACACGATTTACATTTGCGATCGCGAGCATCGTTAATTCACCTGGATCGTTTCAGTCTTTCTCATTCAAAGTTTCTCAGCTCCTCGACGTGTTTTCCCCATTTTTCTTCAATCTCATGGTCGAATCGCTCTGTTTCTTAGCAGTAAATGTCTTACACTATAGAATATAAGTATTGTACTTTAAAAAAAATAATAACACAAGCTCTAAAGTCTCAGATTCAGAAAGACACACGATTTACATCTGCGATCGCGAGCATCGTTAATTCACCTGGATCGTTTCAGTCTTTCTCATTCAAAGTTTCTCAGCTCCTCGACGTGTTTTCCGTGTCTGTCTCGTTTCGTGGCCGGCTTCAGCTCGTTCTTACAGCTTCTTCTGGGTCTCTGTTTTCTTTCCCGCGGCACACTCGACGGTGTATTTCAGCCACCGTCACGGGCCGCGTGTTTCCCGCAGCGGATTTCCACGGCGTCTGCGTCGACGTCGCCAAGTGAATTATTCGACCTCACCCCTCCACCTCCCCCATTCCTTCCCCACCGCGGGCGTCGAGAGAGCAGGGGACAATTATTTTAATACCCTTAAGATCACACCCCGCTTACAAGATCCTTCCCAGTTAATTTCTTAAGAAGGGTCGCCGTTGCTTCTTAAGCTTGTTTAATCTCTTTCGTCGTCTCTTAACAGAGCACCGACATAATCCGAAATTCATTGTCTTCCCCCGCGTCCATTCTTCTCGGACCTTTTTCGTCGTGATGCTCTCGCCTGCCAGACCTTGTCTCTGACTTCTTCTTCTCCCCCCTTTTCCCGTACCTTCTCGTCGTTTTTCACTTTATTGGCTTCTCGTACTCGAATCGTCGCTACGTTTTATTCGTTCGCGATGAACGTTTATTCTTGTATCCGTAGGTAATATTTATAGGAAATTCTACTTTTACTTTATTTAGTAGAGTGAATTATAGGGTTCAGGTGGGAATCGAATAAAGTGAAGTGCTTGGAATATAATGAATGTGTATTTAAAACTATTTAACAGTAACAACTTAAACGACTTTTCGACGTTACAACTTCATCGTTCTTATTGTCTTCAGAATCAAACTCTTTCTGTATTCACAGTCAAGCTCTTTCTGCCACGTGCTCGCATTTTCCCCGTCATATATTTTTCCAAATACTCGTTTCCCTTCTTTCTAATTGTCAACCTTCCTCACTGGATGCATTCAGTCACGTTCCCCCAAAATTCCTCAGTCGCTCAGTTTTAAATAGTTTAATAATTACAACTTAAATGACTTTTTGACTTAAAAAGTTCAACGTTCTTATTTTCTTCAGAATCACACTCTTTCTGTCTTCCCAGTCAGACTCTATTTGCCACGCGCTCGCATTTTCCCCGTCATATATTCTTCCAAACACTAGTTTCCATTCTTTCTAATTGTCAACCTTCCTCACTGGATGCATTCAGTCACGTTCACCAAAAATTCCTCAGTCGCTCAGTTTTAAATAATTTAATAATTACAACTTAAATGACTTTTCGACTTAAAAAGTTCAACGTTCTTATTTTCTTCAGAATCACACTCTTTCTGCCTTTCCAGTCAGACTCTTTCTGCCTTTCCAGTCAGACTCTTTCTGCCTTTCCAGTCAGACTCTTTCTGCCTTCCCAGTCAGACTCTTTCTGCCACGCGCTCGCATTTTCCCCGTCATATATTCTTCCAAACACTAGTTTCCATTCTTTCTAATTGTCAACCTTTCTCACTCGATGCATTCGGTTACGTTCACCCAAAATTCCTCAGTCGCTCAGTTTTCTCAAGTACTCATCGTTTCGCGCTTTAGAAACACTCGAGTCCAAACATTCTACGTTCACACGACTATCGCTCGACTCAACCAGTCTTCAGATTTTCCTAAACTCGCATCCACTGGATCGTATTCCTACAAATTGCAGAAATAAAATATGTAAAAATAAATAATAAAAAGTAATATCGTGAGGTCGTATGCATAAGGTACAATAAATAATGTGTAATAAAAGGTACGATGTTTGTAATGTTTTACGACGGATGATGCATTTTGTGGTGGTGTTTGCGGCGGTAACGAATACATTTTATGACCGACGATTCTTGCGGCATTTATGGTGATAGCTCGTGACTTCCTGGCTACTTTGTGAATGCTATAATTAAACTGAAAATTTTATCAAGGAGGAAGGAAATTTACAAGGAATTTTATTAGATTCGGTTAACCCTTTGACATATAATCACATGTGTGAGACATCATCGAATCAGACGAAACACTTCTCATTCAAAGTATCATAAAACAGTGACAAAAAGTCGTACGTCAATGTTTAGACAGGTCATTGCAAAGAGAAAACTTTGATCTTCATTATAATTGCTGTTTTAGGTTTATAAAAAATCTTTTTAATCTCTCAGAGATGTTTGAATTCGCACAATCTTTCCGAAGAAAACATTCCTCGTTTTTACGACTATAACTAACCACCAAAAAATCCCAGGGAAAATTGAATTTAAGGGTGTGAAAGTAGAAGATTCAACCTTTAAAATAAGCTCAAAATGATTACCGTGCAACTTCTTTTCACGAAATTACAATAATTTAAATGTGACAACTATTGTACGTATACGAGTGGGAGTAATTGTATGCGTGAAACGAAAAACAAATTTTCTGGAACCGCTGTTCTTCTTTTTCCGTTATCTGGTTCTCGCTGGGCGTGAGAATAAAAGGTGTCAGAAAACACACAGCTCAGGTCAGAACAGTTCGACACTTTTCCTGTGCACGTGTCCGTGACAGTGAACGCCGTCGTCGTGCTCCAACACGAAGAACCACCTTCTTCTTTATCTTCTCGTTCAGAAACGAAAGGAAGATGAGCTGACTTCGTGTAATGTCTCGTTAGGTTACTCTAGTAGCCCCGTATCAATGAATTATGGCGGTTCACGATCCTCTCTTCCTGGTCGCATCTCATCCGTAACGAATCGCCCTTGTTCTTGCTCTTTAACCGTTCGAGGACATATCTCAAATTAATCGGCTATCATGTTTTTTAACGTACAATTTCCGTTTTACTATCTTTTTCTTAAACGTATCAACCGCTTAATTCGACGAAGACCTTCGAATTTGTTAAAGCATTTGTACAATCTCCGTTTTACTATCATTTTCTTAAACGTATCAACTCGACAGATACCTTCGAATTTGTTAAAACATTTGTGTACTTAAGGCAATATCGTCGCATCAGTGATAACAACATTTGGAAACGTTTTAACCGTTTTTGACAAAATATGGGCGTCAATTCTTCACGATTCCAAAACCGACTCTTATTCTTAATCTCGAACAAAAATTTGAAACGCTTCGAAAATTAGCCCTTTGCGTTCAAGAGGCGATTGTTAGTCGCGAAATGATAGTTTCGCAAATTTTCAGACTTTAGTTAGTATGTTTATTAATTAAAGACCCGGAGGTTAAATAGTCATATATATAAATTTTAGTATACACACTTAACTAAACTAAATGAAGTTTAACCCTTTGCACTCGAATGGTGACTATATTAGTCAGACTCAGAGATTAAATAGTCATATATGTAAATTTTAGTATATCAATTAACTAAACTAAATGACATATAATATAGGTGAATCTTAGCAAATATATCGAATTTGAAAATTTTTGAAGTTAGTATCATTAGACGACTGATAGTCACCATTCGAGTGCAAAGGGTTAATACAGGTGAATCTTAGTAAATATATCGAATTTGAAAATTTTTGAAATTAGTATCATTAGACGACTGATAGTCACCATTCGAGTGCAAAGGGTTAATATAGGTGAATCTTAGTAAATATATCGAATTTGAAAATTTTTGAAGTTAGTATCATTAAACGACTGATAGTCACCATTCGAGTGCAAAGGGTTAATATAGGAGAATTTTAGTAAATATTTCGAATTTGAAAATTTTTGAAATTAGTATCATTAAACGACTGATAGTCACCATTCGAGTGCAAAGGGTTAATATACGGAATTATAGTAAATATATCGAATTTGAAAATTTTTGAAATTAGTATCATTAGACGACTGATAGTCACCATTCGAGTGCAAAGGGTTAATACAGGTGAATCTTAGTAAATATATCGAATTTGAAAATTTTTGAAGTTAGTATCATTAAACGACTAACGGTCACCTCTCGAGTTCAAAGGGTTAATATTATTAGACGAACAAGTCATTTGTCGAGTGCAACGGGTTAGATTTGAACTTTCATCGCTACTCGCGACACGTTTGATTATCTTCGGTCGTTATCACTGATCCCCGTCGATTTCAAAGGTTTATCCGATCCGGAAGTCGCGACCCGAACCACGGTAATTAATGCTTGAGGTTCGTTCTAGAGAAGGCGCATCGTTCCGGCGTGCCATCGGGCGATAGCGCACACCACCTCGTCCCCGCGACCGATAACAGTGTTTGAACTGTCAGTCGTTTGTCAGTGGCGATAGCGAGTCGGTTTCAGAATTAGAAGAGCCGGTGAGAAGTTCGACTCGGCGACCACGCGATTAATGCTTTGCGCTCGAGAAGCTTATTTGAAAGTTAAACAAATTTCTGTGGGACAGGAAAGTTGTTCGATAATATTAAATATCTGCTCATTTATAATTCAATGGTACTTTAACCTTTCGTACTCCAAAAGACAATTCTTCATCGTCAATATTAAACCTTTGTGCTTGAAAATTAGTTGCCAAACGATAGTTTCTCAAATTTTTAGACTTTAGTTTGTTTATTAGTTAGGCTCAGAGGTTAAATAGTCATATATGTAAAATTTTAGTATATTACTTAACTAAACTAAATGACGTATAATATAGGTGAATCTTAGTAAATATTTTGAATTTAAAAATTTTTGAAGTTAGTATCATTAGGTGATTGTTAGTCACCAAACGATAGTTTCTCAAATTTTTAGACTTTAGTTTGTTTATTAGTTAGGCTCAGAGGTTAAATAGCCATATATGTAAATTTTAATATATTACTTAACTAAACTAAATGACGTATAATATAGGTGAATCTTAGTGAATATTTTGAATTTAAAAATTTTTTAAGTTAGTATCATTAGGTGATTGTTAGTCACCAAACGATAGTTTCTCAAATTTTTGGACTTTAGTTTGTTTATTAATTAGGCTCAGAGGTTAAATAGTCATATATGTAAATTTTAATATATTACTTAACTAAACTAAATGATGTATAATACAGGTGAATCTTAGTGAATATTTTGAGTTTAAAAATTTTTCAAGTTAGTATCATTAAGTGACTGTTAGTCACCAAACGATAGTTTCTTAAATTTTCAAACTTTAGTTTGTTTATTAGTCAGACTCAGAGATTAAATAGTGATATATGAGTCAATAGTAATATATCACTTAACTAAACTAAATGACGTATAATATAGGTTAATCTTAGTAAATATTTTGGATTAAAAAATTTTTGAAGTCAGCATCATTAGACGATTAATAGTCACCTCTCGAGTGCAAAGGGTTAACCTCTTAAGTGGCTATGACGCATATATTCGTCATCAAAATATGCATTACAAAATCCCTAAAACCTACTACAAATCGACATCTCAGTCCTTCGTATTTTTAACATTAAATCAGTAAACAGTTATCGTCGACATACGTGACCGTCAAAAAACACGTAATACAAGCTTATTAAAAATTTCACGGACACCCTAAGTCGTGTTGTCGAATTACAGAATAAGAGGCGAGAAGAGAAGGCACGGTGATAAATAATACAGTGGCTGAAGCGTTCCACGAACGATGCTCGCGTTCTGTTGGCATCTCGGCTGGCTATAAAAATAGAAGCCAGTGATTGATTCCTGTTGCGGAGCAGTCAGTGGGTTGGGACCGTGAGTCCCGCCACGAAAGGAATGTTAATCCGTGCACGGTGAATCTCTATCCGGCAAAATTATAGTGTTATCGCGCAGCACCATCGTGCTTGAAGGTTGAAACGCTCGAATCCTCGAGCTGGTGATGCTCCATTCGACGAGCATTTAGGTGTCATCGAAAGAGATCCACGATCTCGGTTCCATAATTTCTTTGAATCAAAGTGTAAATTTAGTGATGATCATACGACGACGTATTGTTCTTTCATAAATTTAGATGTTTCGTGGTGTATGACTTCACGGAAGAGGATAAACGTGTCGCGATATCAAGACCAGCTTTTGTTTATGTGCTTGGTAACCTTGGTGCAGTGTGTTCTTTAAGTTATTTAATTCATGTACGCTGTAGCACTGTGTAATCTTCTCTGGCGATAGCTACGTGTATAGTGACGGATGTACATAAATTGCAACTTCAGTATACGTAAATTTTTATTGAAAAAGACAAATCGAAAAAGTGTCTCAATGTCATTTCCTCCCTATGACTTTGATACTTTTGATGAATCTGCTTCAACCACCTTTTGTTTATGTGCTTGGTAACCTTGGTGCAATGTGTTCTTTAAGTTATTTAATTCATGTACGCCGTAGCACTGTGTAATCTTCTCTGGCAATAGCTACGTGTATAGTGACGGATGTACATAAATTGCGACTTCAGTATAAATCTTTATTGAAAAAGACAAGTCGAAAAAGTGTCTCAATGTCATTTCCTCCCTGTGACTTTGATACTCTTGATGAATCTGCTTCAACCACCTTTTGTTTATGTGCTTCGTAGCCTTGGTGCAGTGTGTTCTTTAAGTTATTTCATTTACGTACGCTGCAGCACTGTGTAATCTTCTCTGGCGATAGCTACGTGTATAGTGACGGATGTGCATAAATTGTGACTTCAGCGTGAATCTTCATTGAAGACAAACGTGTCTCAGTGTGATTTCCTCCCTGTGACTTTGATACTCTTGATGAATCTCCTTCGACCACCTCCTATTTATGTGCTTGGTATTCTTGATGAAGCGCGTTCTTTAAATTATTTAATTTATGCACGCTGTAGTACTGTGTAACCCCTTCTCTGGTGACAGCTACGCTTATAGTGACAAATTTACATAAATTGTGACTTCAGCGTGAATCTTCATTGATGAAGACAAACGTGTCTCAATGTGATTTCCTCTCTGTGACTTTGATACTCTTGATGGATCTTCTTTGAATTTTGTGACATTTTTCCCTAATAAGCACACGCATTCATTTACCTAATTAAGGTATCCCTTAGTGCAAGCTATCATCAAGGAAGCCAAATATAATAATGCGTGATCTTATCTTACCTGTGCAGTGACAAATTTGCATACTTCTGCCTTTCCTTAAATATTTCCATCAACAAGAACAACATTCTCCCAGTGTTCGTGCTTTTTTCGAGTTATTTTTACTTACCCACTCCGTCCTAATCACGCGTGGTGCTGCAGTGTTTACCTGTTGGTCGCAAATCAGGAGGCGACCAGCGGGCCAGGCCGATAAACGGGTCCTGTGCTTGATCAGGAATCACCATCGATGGCGGCATCGAGCGGCCATTGATGCGCTTCCCCGGTTAATGCCGGCTGCGACGAAATTACGCTGTGCCAGCGCGGCCAGGAATTGCCAGGATAACGTGGCCGTACTCGATTACCGGGAGTAGTCAGCAGAAGAGGGATCCGCACCCAACGGATGGCCTAGGTATGTACGTACATTATGCGCGTGCATTTGCACAAGCTCTAGATAATAGTGCCGCTGCCGGAAAGTGGATTCGCCGGCCGTGATCTATCGGTGGGCTCCTTCGTGTCTTGTTTCAGCTTCAAGGTCGTTTAGCTTTCGAGGTTGTCTCTTGTTTGAAGTTAGAGAACAGTTGCTACGAAGGCTTTTGCTCGGGTCGCAGAAACTTCGTTTCTCTAGGTTTAGTTTCATTTTGGAACGCTTTAGGCAAGAATGTAATTAGAATGATATTTGTGGGGTGTTTCAGGATGGATGGTAGATATAGTTAGGAGCAATGGGTTGTTTTGGGTGAAAAGTGTAGAATGATAAATGAACGGAGGTTTTAAAAGAAGTTAAAACAGAATAGTTGCTACTAAGACTTTCGCTTGATTCGCAGAAACTTCGTTTCTCTAGGTTTAGTTTCATTTTGGAACGCTTTAGGTAAGAATGTAATTAGAATAATATTTGCAGGGTGTTTCTGGATGGATGGTAGATATAGTTAGGAGCAGTGGGTTGTTTTGGGTGAAAAGTGTAGAATGATAAATGAACGGAGGTTTTAAAAGAATTTAAAACAGAATAGTTGCTACTAAGACTTTCGCTTGATTCGCAGAAACTTCGTTTCTCCAGGTTTAGTTTCATTTTGGAACGCTTTAGGTAAGAATGTAATTAGAATAATATTTATAGGCTGTTTCAGGATGGATGGTAGATTTAGTTAGGATCAGTGGGTTGTTTTGGGTGAAAAGTGTAGAATGATAAATGAACGGAGGTTTTAAAAGAAATTAAAAGAGAATAGTTGCAACTAAGACTTTCACTTGATTCGCAGAAGCTTCATTTCTCTAGGTTTAGTTTCATTTTGGAACGCTTTAGGTAATAATGTAATTAGAATAATATTTGCAGGGTGTTTCAGGATGGATGGTAGATATAGTTAGGATCAGTGGGTTGTTTTGGGTGAAAAGTGTAGAATGATAAATGAACGGAGGTTTTAAAAGAGTATTAATAATTTAATGCATATTAAAGATATGAAAGTGGGGACTCTGTATACACATATTTACCTCTGCAAATTAACAGGTTTATAGCCCGGCAAAAATAAATAAATAAATAATATGTAGAATATAGTAATTGTTATTGTTAGGTCATTCTCATTATCATCCTTCGTAGCGAATGTCTATTTATCTTTATCGCCATTACGATTAATCATTGTCAAAGCATTTTTCACTGCTTTCAACCACATCTCTTGATCTTCTAGCCAATGGATGTTCGCATACCTACAGGTTGCCTTTTTATCTCGGTTTCGAGGGGGGCGAGAAAACGTTTTGCCTAAGAATAGAAAGACGGAGAAACTGGTTCGTTCAGTCGATAGTCATAACGCGAGTACGTTACCCACTATCTGCAGCCCGATATTATAATGCATTACCCTCCAGGAGACGGTTCCCAGTAAAGATCCGTTTATCGCTCTGGCTCGTAGCTAATTGTCGGCTCGTTAATGTATATTGGCAATAATCAGCTGTGTCACGGTAATTAAAGATACCGACTCGACGCGCTGCCGGCTCCGTTCCCGGTCGGTTCCGCGCCGCTTCCACGGTATCATTCACAGAAACAACCCACGCGGAGGAGCAGAAAGAGGATGATCCCCCACTCTCCAGGGTGAGATACAGTAGCGGGCAAAAGTATAAGGCATAGTATTATGGTGTAGAAATATTGTCTTTTTTTTTTTAATCAATTGTCATCCATTTCTGTTGTTACTACGGTAGAACACTATTGATTAGCACAGAATGCAAATTTTGTTTATCACGATGTTCTTTACAAATTGGTTAGTTTAATTTCGTTGATTCTTTGGTCTTAACACTTTGACTTGTACTGTATAGAAATACAGTAAATAAATAAATAGATATCTACAACTCAAGATGTACAGGTAGAGTAGCGAACAAAAGTTTAAGACGAAAGGATAATGTAGAAAATGGTTTGATGGTGTGCAAATATTGCCTATACATTCATTTTTATTGCTATTGCGATAGAACGCTATTTATCAATTAACATAGAATACAAATCTTGTTTATTATGCTATTTCCTATAAATCAATTAATTTATTTTCGTTGACTCTTTGATCTTAACACTTTGACTGCAACTGTCTATAAATACAATAAATAAATAAATGAATCAAAATTGCGTGGATCACTATAGCAAATAGATATCTACAGCTCAACATGTACAGGTACAGTAGCGGACAAAAGTTTGAGTTGAGAGGACAATGTAGAACATAGTAATATGG
>JAOPTO010001575.1:0-23113 GCA_033822845.1 Tetrapedia diversipes | reverse complement strand
ACGATTTCAGTGACGTATTATGTAGCTATTGTTTGCAAAGACATGATACACGTTAAGCCGTGATTCCACTAAGGCAACATTTTAAAAACATGAGATATGCGGCATCGATGCATGCGAGAAAACACAATTTTATTGAGAAAACATGTAGGTGACATGTATACTATTGTTTACAAAGACATGATGTACGTTAAGCCGTGATTCCACTAAGGCAACATATGACATGTATCATTGAATCATGCGACAAAAAATATACTACTAAGATAACATTAAGGAGACATGTAGTATGCGACAATAACGTCAACATGTAGCTATTATTTTCAAAGACATGATGCATGTTAAGCCATGATTCCATTGAGGCAGCATTTAGGCAACATACAACATGCATCATTGAATCATGCGACAAAAAACAATACTACTGAGATAACATTAAGGTGACATGTATTATGTGACAATAATGCATGTGATACGGCTCAATTTCAGTGAGACAACATGTAGCTATTGTTTCCAAGACATGATGCACATTAAGGTATGATTCCACCGAGACAGAACTTAGGTAACTCGCGACATGCGGCAGTGATGCATGCGACAGAAAATAATTTTTCTAAGGAAACACATAAGCGACATATAACACACGGCAATGACGCGTAGAATAAAACACATTTATCATGAGGCAACACGTAGTTAATATTTCCAAAGACATAATGCACATTAAGGTATGATTCCACCGAGGCAGAATTTAGGTAACTCGCGACATGCGACAGTGATGCATATGATAAAAAATAATTTTTCTAAGGAAACATACAGGCGACATGTAACACACAGAAATGACGCGTGCGATAAAACACAGTTACAATAAAGCAACATGTAGTTATTGTCTTCAAAGACATGATGAATGTGAAACACTAGAGAGAACATGTTCACGATATTGTGTGACAATTTTTCCGTGCGATTCCACAGTCATGCTACGAGTTGCACTTAAAAAATAGGCGATACATGGACGACATGTGGCATGCTACAAGTCGTACAGTGATGCCTCAGTGGGATCACGCCTTAACGAGCGTCACGGCTTCGTATTATTTGCATTGTCAATTTAACCTCGCAATTAGCCATGCGCGTCACGTGCCGCTGCTCGCCGCTGAGTATCCGGCCCCCGGTGTTTATCATACGCGAGATTTATCTACGAGCTCGCTTCAAAGTCTATAAATCGCAGTCGCGTATACGCTTATTTTCGTCGTTTGCAGCCTTTTACGACCGCCCTGCCGACGATGACGGCTTGCTCGACGTTTTTGCGAATTGCCAGAGTTGTGATTACTTTCGGTCGCAGTAGATCTTCACGACAAACACACGGAGAGTCGAAATGTTTTTGTTTTGGATACGAGCGATATTGAACGTGGATACGTTTAGTTTCTGTTTGTAAAATGTTTCTTAACCCTTTAACTGCGGGTGTGGTTTATAAACCACATGCTAAAATTACAGTCAGAGGCGGGTGTTGTATGTGAACAACGAGCTAATTTTTGCTAATATCAAATAGCGGCTGTGGTTTATATACCACTAAAAATAAAAATAAAATAAATACAATGGAAAAGATTTTTTAAGATAGAATATTATTTCAGTAATAAAATTAGATAATAAAACTTATTTTCATTTTATTTTTCTTATCGATAATTATACAATGTGTGCAATTTTATATAACAACTTGTTAGTTTATGCTTTATTCATATAATACTTTCTTACTTTGTTTACTTTTTGTAATTTACAAATAAAAATTATATTGTCTACTATTATGGTATTTTTGCTTCGCCACTCTATCACAATAAGTACCTGACATATATTTTCTATTTTTTATATCTTTTGATGGTATTTTTCTATATTTTTTTTTTGAGTTTACAGCAATCGGTTGTATTAAAATTACACGGAATATTGATTTGATTTTTTTTCCTTTATCAAATATTTTTGTTTCGCCACTGTATAACAATAAATATATGAACTATTTTTTATACTTTTTTTTTGCGTTTGGAGCGCTTAGACCTTCAAAAAGTATCCGCAGTTAGAGGGTTAACACTATAACTACCAAAATGGGTCAAAGTGATCAATTTATAATTTTGCATGGAAACTTGATAAATTTATTGTGATACCTACACTTTTGGAAATTTACTATGACTTTTACTGTAATTATTGCGGTTCGTTTCCCTCATATTGGGTATTTCTTTTTTAACATAATTTTCAATTTCATTTCTTCATTATAAATAAGTATACTTAATCGTTGGTAGTTATGGTATTAATCCTTTGCGCTCGAGAGGCGACTGTCAGTCGCCAAATGGTACCTTCGCAAGTTTTCAGAATTCAATTAGTTTGTTTATTAATCAAACTCGGAGGTGAAATAGTTATATACGTAAATTTTAATATGACTTAACTAAGATAAGGAACATTTAATATAGGCGAATCTTAGTAAATATTTCGACTTTGAAAATTCTTGAAGTTAGTATCATTAGACGACTAATAGTCACCACTCGAGTGCAAAGGGTTAAGGTGCGAATACGCCCGAAAACATGCTTATGTTTGCGAACAACGTTTACAAGCAGCTCGAAATCCTTTCACGATTATTAGTCAGTTCTGAAAATTCTATTCTTAACGATTTGAACATTTTTCGAAGAAATATCTATTTACATTCACAAACAATTATTACTCTATAGATCTTCGTGAGTTTGAAGTCACGTATTAATATATAGATATCCTATTAATTTATTATGGTGGTATTTTTTTATAAAATTCTATAATTGGGTTTTTACATTTACAAATACAAGCATTGTAAAGCTGTTGTAATACCAAAGTTATAAAACGTATTTGCAGTAATAAAATTATTTAATTTATTAAATTTATTGCTAATATATATTTAAAAGTTAATACTTGTTAATTCCACGTTACATAAATCTTTTAATAGCCACGACAAAATTCGGATTGCAGAGGATTAACCAACAGTTTTACTTATGTGGTATTAATAGCAATTTCTGGAGATGGTCAGTCGGTTTGTTGATCTTTCTTTGTACAATAGTTGCTTGTTAAAAATTTGAAGCTTCGAATAAATTCATTTATAAAATCAAACTTGTAAAAGTTCATAATTATGATTACGTCTATGCTAGGTTTGTAACAATCAGTTCATTAACGAAGACGAAAAATGACTAGAAATTGTGTCACATAAATCAACCTTTGAAGTTACTCGAATAAAATGCATAAAAAATGATCATTGAAATAATGATAATTGGTTATATTGCTTTAAATGAAATGAGCTCAGCATTGATACAAATATATCGCTATCAAAGATATTATAGACCTGTTTACACGAATCTTAATCGAAAGAATCTTTAAGCATTAATTTACTACGTCAAAAGCTTGGGTTGTTTGCGAACTCTGTTCATGAGCTCTCTTCCGGCGTATGCTATCACGTAACCACGTGTTACGAACAGTTCAAAAATAGTATGCGAACAGATACGCGAACAGACCATTTCTGTGAAATTACTGTTTGCGAGCGCTGCCGGAAACGCATGTTTCGGTGCTACTGCTCTATCTAAAGGATATTTTATTTTTATTGATCTCCATAGATCGTTTAATCTCGGTTGATTTATTTGGCGAACAAATAATTATTTACTTTAATTAATTAATTAAATTATTTACTAAAATTACAAAAACTTAGCGATGTATAAGTTATTGTGCGAAAGAAAAATAATTAAATTATATCGAAAAATTAGATATTGTACATAAAATATTGTTAATTAATACTGTTTGGTCAAGGAAAATTTTGTATCCTTTTGAAAGTGTTAATTCAATTTAAAAAACGAAAAAAGAGTTCACACCCGACACTAGTGTTTAAATCATTTAGAATTAATTTTCAGTTAGTCATCATTACTGTCATTGAATCTGTAGAAGTTATTCGAAATATCATTGGCCATTAAACTTATCGACTGTTTCAAAATTTAAATTGATTTAAATAACTTAATAAGTATTCATCTTTAAAACTGTACTGATGCTAAGTTATTTTACTTTCTGTCATAAATATTTAATTTGGTCATAAAACTTGTTCTTATATTTCTTTCATGAATTTTTAATACTTTATCCCCGATTAAAGTAGAAATGGTAATAATTTCGGATAACATTAAGAAAAGTATTTTTGAAATGCTGCTCGAAGATATTTTCTGATTTATTACTTTTAATGGTTTGATATAACTTAAAAAAATGTGATTCGTAAGCATTTCTCTCTGAATTATAGCTGTATAATGTAAAATGTAATTTGATTTATAAAAGTAAAGATTATTGCAATATAAAATTTATTTAGAAAATTTGTTAAGTATTTTTAGAGATACAAAAAGAATTAAATGCATAAATTATTTAAATTTGTACTAAATAAACTACAGAACTATTTTTTTTTTTTTAATAAAACTTGTGTGAGTATTGTATATTATACTTATAAATTTAATGTACTAGTATTGTATCTTCATTAAAATATTCTTAAGTAATTAAAACTACGATTACTTCTGTTAAAAATCTGATAATTTATAATTAACTCTTATAGATGAATATTTTATGAAACATAAACAGCAGATGCTGTTTCTCCCTTTGATTTTTATAATACAGACCATAGTTAAGTATAAAATATTATAATAGAATTCAGTTCGCATTCACATATTCACTTCTGTAATCTGTAACTTCAATGGTCCAATATTTAGTTAATTCCATCAACGAACATAATTTTCTTCGAAGACACTAAAGTACAAAATCAAAACTTAAATCTAATTTAAAAAAAACGGATTATTCTTTGAGAAAGATTCTGCATATGAAAATAACTTCCATTCCCTTCATATCAAATATAACATCTATACCCATACTCCCGTGAATGTGGAATCCCCCCAATGTGTAGAGGTTATGAGCCTGAACGGTAGACAAGGAAAATGAATAAATATAATCAGATTAAACAAGATGCTACATTTGAAACAGATATTGTATGTGTTACAATGAATTATTCAGAAATGAAATCTTCTATTCGTTTAATTTTTATTTTATTTCTGTAGAAACATACTCAGTGGATTGGTGACGTTCTTTTACAGAAAATAAGTCCACTAAATATTTTCCTAATAGATAATATATCTATCCACATTTTATCCATAAATAGATAAGTCCACGAATTTATTCATAAAAATAAGATGAAAGTTAAGGAAACTGAATGTGATTTATTGCTAGCAACTCGTATGGTATCACAACACACTGAATAACAAAATATGTTATGTAGCAAAATTAAAGAAGTTCCTTGTAAAAAATACAAAAAAAAAACGCAATGTAACATTTGACCTATTACATAGCAAGTTGTAAACATTAAGAAGAGATGAAGAAGTTATTTACAGTGTAACGTGGTTATAAAATATTTGCCAGAAGAGCTCTAGTCTAGTCGAATTATAATTTTTAGTTAATTATTAATTGATTAATAAATTTTTAGTTAATTGTTAAAAATATACATTAGTCTAGTTTAATTGTAAAAAAATATTTTTTAATGTTCAATTAATTATTTCTTACTACATCTTTTACAGTTTTACTTATAATTTATAAATATTTATTAATTGTTTGCTTACATATCTTTCTTAAATAATTATTACAATCGACTGCAATAAAGAAATGATTACTCGGTTAACTAAATTATTTCGCGAAAATCGTGTATCGTAGAATCTTACATACACGGAATTAAGAAACAGAAAAATAAAATTACATAAGCTACGATCATCAGAATCACATCTTCAACATTTGTTAAAACCATTATGAATACTGAGATGCAAAACGTATCAATGCGAACTTATTACAATTCACACGTAATAAGTTATAGCAACCAGTTATAGAAACACGTTATATAACAAATTTGTTATATAAAACTGTTTCGTTACATAGTGTAAGGGTAGCTTCAATGCGATGCGAACACTTGTAGAAGTTGGCATTGTGCAGACTTGAAGTTTGCCTGTTGAGTATGCTCGAGTATCGTATGTGTTTCTTAATTTCACGGCTGGCAGAGCTCACGAAAGAGAGAGAGGGAGTCAATTGTTGTACGTCGACTTGGCCTTCGTGATGCCACATGACATCATCCGCAGTGAATACATTAAGGATCTTTTAAGAGCCCGTGTCGATCAAGCTTGGAAATTACGCAAAGGTCGTCGATCAAGCTTGGAAATTACGCAAAGGTCGTCGATCCTTCTCAAAAAGAACGAAAATCGTCGAAGAGTAGCCTTTTTGGTGAAAAGGTTGTCAACCTTTGATATTTGTTACCGTTAAACAAATAAAAACGTTCTATCTGACATAATTCCAATAGATCGTTATTAGTCATGTTGAAGTTAGTTGCAACCACGATAGAACCTCCCTTTTGAGGATTGAATCGAATCAATTATCTGAATATCGTATTCAGGATTTCATTATCCGAACAGAGTGTCATATGCAGTGGAACCTCGGTTATCCGAACCTCGTTTAACCTTTTCACAGTTTAATACGGCAGAGATTCGGGCAAACCATCATCAGTTAACACGTTCCCTGCCGCGTGGGGCGTATACGTAAATTTATAAAGAGATATGCCTTTCTTTTAAATTTATGGTTTTAAATTACTGAAATATTGTGTATTATACCACAAAAAACATGCTTGTGTCAACCATGAAAAAAAATGTTGGCCTGAACGGAAAGTCTTAAAAAAAATGTCCAGCAGGGAACGTGTTAACACTTTGACCGCCACGTTGGTCATTTATGACCGGCCACGGTTTCTCCTGTGATGCCACGGTGGCCATTGGTGACCGGAACTCTTCAACTGTTTACAATTGTACAAGTGGAACAAAAATTGACAATTCGGGCATTTTGAACATTACCGCTAATTATAGGATATTTTGAAGTAAAAGTTGTCCATTGACTAATTAAACATTTTGATTGGAACATCGAAAGTAGATGATTAATTTCTATGAAATATTGCATCTAACGGTGTACTCCTTTGGCGTCCTGAGCGAAACATGTGATTTCGGCGTGGCAGTTAAAGGGTTAAAGTAGCGTTAGTTTCGTGTCTTAAACTGTATGATAGTAATGTAATTAATAAAACTTATTCCAGAGAAACAGTTGAAGTTACGTGTGTATGTTTCTAATCTAGTGCGAAAAATGCAAAAGGTTCTGATAAGGGAGAAATTACTTTTTAAGCTGGTCTTTTCGTATTGCTTGCCATTTTATCGCACTGCGAAAGGTTTAACCGAGACTCCCTATTATCTGAGCTACAATAACTGGGTAATTATGTAATATGCTAAATCAAGATTACATGTGAACAGCAATATGTGGAAAAATATTCTTTGCTAGTTAATGCTAGTAATGTTTTTTTTACAGCTGGCGACTTCGTACTGGTTGCCATTTTATTACACTGCGAAAGGGTTAATCGAGACTCTCTATTACCCGAGGTACTTCGAAATTTGCGACAGTATCTCGGTTATTCGAATTGTTATGGCAAAGAAGAGAATAAATGCAATTAAACAGATGCATATAGCTTCATTTTCCTCAAAACTTTAAAAAATCATCACTCAGTTAAATAATTATGTAATTATCTCATTTCACTCAAATATATGTGCAATATTATCATTGTCGTCATGAACGACGTTGTTCATGACTTTATTTCACGACTAGCTGCTTTTCGCGTTTCTTTTTTATAATGCTTGCTTCAAAATTGATGGATTTTCAAGCAAACTTTCATCCCTTATTTTACTCCTTTGGGGGTTGATTTTCCAAAAACGTTGAAACACGTATTTCTTTATTTCTAACTAAAAAGATAAATACCAGTTTTCATAGTGTTCGCTTCAAAATCGACGGATCTTTAAACATCATTTTATCCCATATTAAACTCCCTTAGGGGTGGAATATCAAAAAGTCGTTCCATAGTGAGTGCCTACGTCATAAAAGGAATCCATTGTCCAAATTTTATGTTTCTAGCTTCGGTAGTTTAGGCTCTGCGATGATGAATCAGTCAGTCATGTCTTTTTATATGTATAGATTTATGTACCACCTATCGATCCTTTCGTATCATCCGAGCTTTCAATCGAGGTCCCACTGTACTAATAGTTCTTTAATAAAAACTACAAAATTCAATAGCGAACAAAATATAGGACACATAAATCTTTGAATAGATTCTTAAGCTTTACCACCCTTATTGAAATAGATAAAGTTAAAAAACTACAAAATTTAATAGTGAATAAAACATAAAACACATAAATCTTTGAATAGATTCTTAAGCTTTACAACCCTTATCGAAATAGATAAAATTTAGCGCAAGGAAAAATAATTAATTTGCAAATCCTTTTGCCTCCCTATTAGTTCATACACTGCAGTTTCTGTTACCCATCCTGGGGTAGTGTTCTGCCATTATTGTTAAGAAGCTGTTCTAGATTCGGAAGTTCGGCAAGCTCCCACGAGTTGGGTCGACGACAACCCAGCCCAGCCACGGCGACAAGTTAAAATTCCTACGAAACGGGACACGTGGCGAAGCTGGGGGGCGTAAAAGAATGGGAACGACTCGGTGGCAGCTATCCCGTTCCCGGGCTTTCTCTTTCCTACCCCTCAGGAGCCTCATCCATCAGTCACTTAATATTTCAAAGCAACGGCGCGCGCGATCCTCCCACTTTCCCTCCCGTCATCCCTGTCTTCCCTTCTCTTCCGGCCAGGATTCGCGAGCGGCGCGGCAGTCTTTTAAAAACCCTAAAACACCACCGGATCGACGCATCCAAGCCACTCTGGCTGAGAGTAAAGTTTTCAGACTGCTCAGGGATATTAGACGACGCTGCCACCAGGACCCCTGGAACCAGGGTGCCGCGGAAGGGGCGGCACGGGGGTGCAACAGACGCGACGATTTCGGTCGCTGAGGGTTGAGGCAAATCTCGCGGGGCGTCCCACCTTCCCAACCCCCCTCCCCCATCACACGCGAATTTCAAATTTCTCGTTTCACGCTACCGAATGGGAATCTTCCCTTCTCCCTGCGAGCACCTGTTCGAGCACGCGGCCCTACGGAATCGATTTGCTCTCTGTCGCGCGGCGAAAGGTTCCTGCAAACACCGATAAAAGCTTCTTTCTTCCGCTAGATGAATAAATACGCGTCTGCTCGCGTCGACTTTCTGCAGATTTCGAACGTACGTAATGGAAAATGAACGCTGGAGGGAGAGGGTGATTTTCTTCCCTTGGCCGGAAGCAAATCGATGTAAAAAGTAGAGGGGATGTTGGAAACTGTAGTACGTGCGGGGGTTGAAAGGTAAATGATTTTATGGGAGAAAGTTAGGGATTATGGTAAACTTAGAATTATACAGTTAACAAGAAAAATGTTAACAAGTTGAATGCTACGCTAGTTTTACAGGGTTTGCCCGTGGCGCCACGACGAATTTTCTATTATACGATACATATACTATTGGAATATTACCTACGATAAATAAGTTATAGTGTATAACTGTTTTTTGATGTTTTATACTTTATTAATTTCTTCACACCATTACGTTAACGATGGTAATAATAAAAAATCGATAATTATTGACATTTGTTCTAATTATGTTTTTCTACCAATCTGAGCGCGCAGGTCACCGGTGACCCCCATGGCAGTCAACGTTTTAATGTTACAATGTGTTAGTGTGCTACCAAGGAAGGACACTAAACGTACACGTCTTCTATTAACCCTTTGCGCTCGAGGGGTGACTGCTGATAATCAAACGATAGCAATTTTGCAAGTTTTCGGATGCGAATAGAGGTGTTTAAACATTTCAGCAGCCTTTATTTAAATTAAACAAGTGTTAAGATAAATAAATTCAAATTTCTCTAATCTTAGTGTTTTATACTTGGAAACTTTTGAAGACAGAGAGACGTCTTTCGTGTGGAAAGAGTTAACTCTTAGCGCTTTATCGGCTTCGTTGCGGAGACATTCTGTATTTAATATGATTACATTCCAAGATGCTTTGTTATTAAATTATTTTTCGATTTACTTTTATAGTTAAAGACATGGAAGAATGTAACGTTGAAAATGTAAAGCTGAGAGATGGTAAAGATGTATTTTCTACAAAGAAAACAAAATTGTCTAAAAAGGAGACATTTGCATATGACTAATTAATATTTATTAATAATATACTAATAATAGTATATATCATAATATAATAATAATAATAATTTCTTTATTAGTCAGACCCGGAAGTTAAATAGTCATATATGTAAATTTTAGTGTACGACTTAACTAAATTAAATGAAGTATAAGATAAACGAATTTTAGTAAATATTTTGCATTTGAAAATTTTCGAAATTAATATTATTAGAAGACTAACAGTCACCTTTCGAGTGCAAAGGGTTAATTACAATTTTTTTAATTTATTTATTCTATCTTTATGATTCTAATTGCTTTGACACAATTGTTTCCATTTTTGTATCGGTGTTATTTAAGATCGTGTAGATTTCGATACACTTATCGACAATTGCTGGTGTAATTACGATGGAAGTAAGGAAAACACGATGATATATAATCAGCTAATCTATAAGAGATACTATAAATATCTTAACATATTTCTTAATTATTTGTACTTGAAATTGAGTATTTTCGTACGCGATAATATTATACTATGTATTATATGTATATCTGTTAGTACGATGTTTTCAGATTTTAACTCTACTAAAACCAAAGATAAACATGAAATTTATTTTCATCCTACGTGGAACACGATCGATAACAAAAGAAATAAACATTCTACTTTTAATAATTCTGACTTGTTAATTACAATTCACAAAAGAATGGTAAAGTATTTAAAAAAATTAAATTAAAAAGGAAAATCTATGTCAACAAAATTCCAACCAGTAATTAATTATACATTATTTATGTATAAAATGTGTTAATAATCTTGTAACCTGAATTAATGCAAGAAATTATTACATTGTTCATTTTTCGAAATGAATCATGATTTAATTACTTTTTTTATAGTTTTATTCAAATTGAAAATATACATTTTTAAATAAATAATACGGAGAGGTTTATTATTTTTATATTTCGTATATCGTTATTTAGTTTCCGCATGTGTCATTTCTGTTACTGATTATTTACATAATATAACATTGTTGAAAGTTACAAAGCTTCAACGCATCGATCGATTGACGCTAACAATAATAAGCCATTCAACATCGCACGTGATTTGTAGCAATACAGTTCTATTGAGTAAAATGGAAAAAACACGGTTAACTGCGATTCACTAATTACTAGGCTTCAAATTTTTATGTATTTATGGGAAATTCAAATGCATGCAAATCGCACAAATATACGAAATACCTAAGGCAATTCGCAAGTTACAAAATTTAGGATTAGGACGAAACCCTATCTAAATGCTATTTCCTTACTTATTTTAATAGAGTGCGGGATTTTGAAAATTTTTCAGAAATTCTATAAATATTAAGAATTACCGGAGATGTTGGAATTCTAAATAATTTCGATAATCTTCAAAGGTCGTTGCGTTCATCAAGTTATTACGATCATATAGCTAAAATAATGGTTTTCAGATTCTCACGACTATCGGAAGTATCAGAAACCCTAAAAATATCGGAAGACATAGTATTTCGGGAATACCAAACATTTTTGGGATCTCAAAATTTTCGGGATTCGAAAAAAATTCGCACCCTGATCGAGATGCCGCACACTATTGTTTATTATTATAAAAACTTGAATTTGCATAAAAATCTGAAATTCTCTTATTACCAAGAAAATAACATTGTTATATTATTCTCCTTTGTATAATAATGGGTTATCCCTGTTTATTAACCTTTTGCATTCGAGAGGTGACTGTTAGTCGTCTAATGATACTAACTTCAAAAATTTTCAAATTCGTAATATTTACTAAGATTCGCCTATATTAAACATCATTTAGTTTAGTTAACTCGTATATTAAAATTTACATATATGACTATTTAACATTTGAGTCTGACTAATAAACAAATTAATTAAAATCTGAAAATTTGCGAAACTATCAGTTGGTGACCGTTAGTCGTCTAATGATACTAACTTCAAAAACTTTCAAATTCGAAATATTTCCTATGATTCACGTTTATTAAACTTCATTTAGTTTAGTTAAGTCGTATATTAAAATTTACATATATGACTATTAACGTCCGGGTCTGAACTAACGTCTGAAAATTTGCGAACCTATCATATGCTAGGATTACCATGTCCCATGAGAGGGGACAATCGAGTGCAAAGGGTTAATAAATAAATAAATAATAATTATAATTAATTATAAATAATATTATAAAATTATTTATAATTATAATAATTAAATTATAATTATAAATAAATAATTATTGTTGCAAACATTTGAAAGAAATGTGACGTTTCGTAAACTTCTGTAAGTAATGAAAATGGAAGAAGAAAAAATTAGAAGTATCAGCGGAAGGATTGATGCTAGATCGACGTTGTGTCGATTCTGGAAGATTTTTAGCCTAAACGCATGTGTTAACCGCTTGACTGGTTTTAGGATCACACTAACGCACACACATATGTTTCTGCAGGAACTGTACCGCGCGAGTTGCAGCGCGAATCATGACACGCTGTTTGTTGATATTAATAGAATGGTCGTTCGAAGTTGTGAAACGACTTAAGTGCAGCACGATCGCGGGCGCAGCGTTATCGCTCGTGACTTCAACGGTTAAATCGGAGGCGACCGTAGGGCGTAATTAGAAACAGGGCAAACTCGAGGTTTACGTGTGGAAACTAGAGATTCTTATTACACGTGAATTAATGCATTTTTATTTTAATTCATGTAATTGTCAGAAAATCGGTATTAATTAAGGGATCTAGGCTGTGGTTCCACAAATATCGAAGTTTAAGTATAAAACTGAATTAAAACATTATTTTTATGGAGAAAACTTATCTAATGAATTCTGTACTGTGATATAAAAAAAATTAAGTATTGCGTTAATATTTTCTGGTAACAGTTGATTTTTTCTGTAAATTAATACCGATATTGTAAAAGTTACATGGATTGAGATAAAAATGTATTAACCCTTTGCGCTCGAGAGGTGACTGTTAGTCACCAAATGGTAGTTTCATATATTTTCAGACTCTAGTTAGTTTGTTTATTAGTCAGGCTCAGAGGTTAAATAATCATATATGTAAATTTTAGTATATCATTTAACTAAACTAAATAATGTTTAATATAGGCGAATCTTAGTAAATATTTCGAATTTGAAAATTTTTCAAGTTGGTATCATTATACAATTAACAATCACCTCTCGAACGCAAAGGATTAACACTTAATCAATCGAATAGGGAGATCTCCCATTTTTCCCTCAACAAAGCGCTATCATTAATTCTATTTACTTCTGTTATTAGTTAGCCTTGAAATAGTGTTAAATTTATTAAAGATTGTACTTTGGAAAAGCAGAAAATGCATTTGATGAACTGTGAACAATACCAATTCAAGACTAACTAATAACAAAAGTAAATTGAATCAATGGTAGCGTTTTGTTGTGGGAAAAATGGGAGATTTCCGCATTTGGTTTGCTAAATATTAATACACGTGCATTTAAATATACAGTGGCTCCAAAAAGTATTCGTACACTATGTCACAAATAAATTCGTTTAACCCTGAAATTCTGAGTCTGATAGAAGTATTTAATAAAACTTTGTGGGTATAATAGTATACGTATGAATTAATCTCTTCTTTTCATCTAAATGCCATTTTAAAGGGGTGAAACCAGCGTTGAAGTTTCTGAGTTTTCTCTCATTTTTAAAAAATAACTTTAATATGGTACTTGATGAAGCAAAACTTTTCAAATAGAAAATGTTTAATTTTTAATACCCTATTGCCCTGCCATAAAAAAAGAACACAGAAAAGCTTGTATTCAAAGCGTGAAAAATTGCTGAAACTTTGAGATTCGTTATCAGCCCCCTTAAAAGATATTTTGCCGCCAAAAAAATTGCTCCACGCAGGACACACCATGCTCTGTACACACATAAAGTTTCATTGAAATCAAAATTCCAGAAGTAGATGAATTTCTTTATAATACAGTATACGAATATTTTTTGGAACCACTGTACGTGAAATAATTGTTGGGTACATGTGTCCTTAATATGACGTACTGAAGTACATGTACATATATAAAATGTACACGTATGTGTCCAATACACGTACAAAATCATGATCTCTACTAGAAACTAAGGCATGGATGACAGTGGTCTATGAAACAAGCCTTGAATGATGTTTCATAAATATCGAAGACGTAATTATCGTGTAATTACTGAGCACACTCTTGTCTCTTGAGCAGCGTCATTCAATAAAGGGGGGGATAGTCAGTGGTTGGTATTGTGCGGTTGGCAGTACTATAGTAATCTGCTAAAACGCAATTCGATTAAGAACAGAGATTTCTATCTTCCTAATTTAAAATATTCTATCTTTTATTTTATTTTTTTTAATTTTGTAAGATATATTGGAATGTTCGAAGTTCCGCAAGTTTCTTTGTTCAGAAATTATTTTGAAAATTCGGACATTATTTTGATCAATTTTTTCCTATACATTTTATTCCCACTTGATTTTCGTTTTCGAGAAAAATGTAAAAACATTTTTGGTACCATATATTTGGTACCGTATTTTTCAGTCTTGAGACAGATTTGGGCCAAGTTTCAAGTAAATTTATCTGAGATTATCCGTAGAGTAAAGGTTTGTTATTAAACTTTATTACTAAAACTCATAATCAAGCAGTTCTATCAGTTTATTAGTTAGTGATTGGTTGCAGGCTTGTGTAGTTAAGCTTTGTATTGTTCGATGTACTGTTCAATCAGTAGATTATTTTTTTTAACGAATAACGGCTATCACCTGTTGTACATTACTCAAGAGGATGTCCTTGATAACGTATGTCAA
This sequence comes from Tetrapedia diversipes, assembly GCA_033822845.1. NCBI lineage: Eukaryota > Metazoa > Arthropoda > Insecta > Hymenoptera > Apidae > Tetrapedia > Tetrapedia diversipes. The sequence continues at coordinate 8,204 of JAOPTO010001575.1, read as the reverse complement.
AGTTATCGGAACTTCCTCTATTGTATTAAATAAAGAACAAATTACTATAAGATATTTGCGATTATCTCAAAAATTAATGCCGTGTAATGGGGAAACAAAAGTGTTCAAACAAAAGAAATTGAACAGAATTAATAATAGAACAGTTGATTTTTCTATACTAAACGCCAGTAATTAACCCTTTGCACTCGAGAGGTGACCGTTAGTCGTTTAACGATACTAACTTGAAAAATTTTCAAATTCGTAATATTTACTACGATTCACGTATATTAAACTTCATTTAGTTTAGTTAAGTCGTATATTAAAATTTACATATATGACTATTTACGTCCGGGTCTGACTAATAACAAATTAATTAAAATCTGAAAATTTGCGAAACTATCAGTTGGTGACCGTTAGTCGTCTAATGATACTGACTTCAAATATTTTCAAATTCGTAATATTTACTAAGATTCGCCTATATTAAACGTCATTTAGTTTAGTTGAGTGATATGCTAAAATTTACATATATGACTGTTTAACATCTGAGTCTGACTAATAAACAAATTAATTAAAATCTGAAAATTTGCGAAACTATCAGTTGGTGACCGTTAGTCGTCTAATGATACTGACTACAAAAATGTTCAAATTCGTAATATTTACTACGATTCACGTATATTAAACTTCATTTAGTTTAGTTAAGTCGTATATTATATTTACATATATGACTATTTAACCTCTGAGTCTGACTAATAAACAAATTAATTAAAATCTGAAAATTTGCGAAACTATCAGTTGGTGACCGTTAGTCGTTTAATGATACTAACTTCAAAAATTTTCAAATTCGTAATATTTACTATGATTCACGTATATTAAACTTCATTTAGTTTAGTTAAGTCGTATATTAAAATTTACATATATGACTATTTAACCTCTGAGTCTGACTAATAAACAAATTAATTAAAATCTGAAAATTTGCGAAACTATCAGTTGGTGACCGTTAGTCGTCTAATGATACTGACTTCAAAAATGTTCAAATTCGTAATATTTACTACGATTCACGTATATTAAACTTCATTTAGTTTAGTTAAGTCGTATATTAAAATTTACATATATGACTATTTAACGTTCGGGTCTGAACTAAAGTCTGAAAATTTGCGAAACTATCATATGCTAAGATTACGATGTCCCATGAGAGAGGATAGCTGAGTGCAAAGGGTTAAATTAATAATTTCTTTAAATATTCATGTACACTATATCTCTTTCATTGTTAAATTCTATAATTTTTTAAGATCAAGAACTATTATTTGTAAGAGGATCAGGAAAGGGCGTGAGGTTCCAAAAATTCAAAAGATATTTAGTCGACGTGTTTATTTCTCTAACCCACTGCTTACTGCTCACCGCCTGCTTCGCCTTTGAGGATGGTCAGGCGGGCGATACATTGATGTTTACATACAGTGGCTCCAAAAAATATTCGTGCACTGTATTACAAATAAATTCATTTAATTTTAACCCTTTCAATATCGAGCAAATTTAGCGAATTTGCTAAGGTTTGGGAAAGAGCTCATAAAAACGGAAGTAAGAATGATATTTACAAAATTCAACAAGAAGCATATTATGGTATAAAAGAAAAAATTGAAACATTTATAACGTTTTATAAATTTATTTTGAGATAGAGCTCTCTCGCGATGCAAATAGTTAGACGCCATGGCATACGATATATCGTCGTTCGGTACTAAAAAGGTTAATATTCTGATTTCAATTAATGTTTTTAATAAAATTTTATGGGTATGTAGGGTGTAGTAGTATATGTATGGATTAACTTTTTGTTTTACAATTAAATACCATTTTAAGGAAGCGAAATCAACGTTAGAGTTTCAGTTTTTTTTTCTCATTTTTTTAACATAACTTTGTATTGATGCGTGATAAAGCAAAACCTTTCAGATAAAAATATCTTAGTTTTTAATGCTCTAAATGCTCTATTGCTAATGCTCTAATGTTTTAAATGCTCTATTGCTCTGCCATAAAAAAAGATCCCAGAGTAACCTGTGTTCGGAGCATGAAAAATCGCAGAAGCTTTAGGGGTTGTTTTCACCCCTTCTATAAGATTTACTGTCGATGAAAAAATTGCTCCATGCAGGAACCATTATGCTCTATATACATATAAAGTTTCATTGAAATCAGAATTTTAGAATTAGGTGAATTTCCTTGTAATATACTGTACGAATATTTTTTGGATCCACTGTTCAAGGACCATAATATTATGATACTCGCGACGAGTTGTCGCAGGTTTCGCTTACATATTAAATGACACATTGTTCAGCTAATAGAACATTTGGGTACAATATTCAGATAATGGGTATTGGTATAAGAGGTACTTATTATACCTTATATATTTATACATATATCTTTCAATATCATTAAAATTGGTGAGGAGACACATTTTCGAAATAATTACCAATTTTTTGCCTTTCAAGATATTTTTAAGGGTTTTGCAGACGTCTAGAAATAAGCTAATTTTCAAATGATATTTCATAATTAAAATGATTCAATTTTAATTTCTTTGGTTATTTTGACACGTTTGATAGGATATTCTAGGAGATTTGTATTTTGAAAAGAAAAAAAAATTTCCTTATGCGCAATTGTTCGAGTTTGAGCTATTCTGAAATCAATGTTTAAAGGGCTAAGTGAAAAAGTGTTCTAAGTGACGAAACGTTCATTTCGAAGAAACAATGTATAAAGTAAATCCTCATTTAAAAAATCTACATATTTATAAGGAACAAAATTAATTACTAAACATTCTCAGGAATAGCTCGAAAATATAACCATACATTTTTTTTTCAATATCCTTTCTGCATCTCTGTTTTTCATTGAGCTTTTCACACTTATACTATGTATGCACATGAAACATTTTACTGGAAAAAATGTATAAGTACATTTTATCTATTATTTTATTACAAAGATTATAACGAAGCGTAATGTTAGATATAATCTAACAGATGTTGCAATAACAATAAAATATATTTACACTATTTTTTGTACATGTAAATATATATCTTAGTTACAAATTTTTCAAAAAGTACAGTTAAATCATTTTTCCACTCAGCACCTCAATTTTATGCTGACGATCGAGATGGACAAACAGTGAAAGTGAAAGAGAATACATATCGCTTAGCCAGCTTTTTAATACCGAACGATGACTCATTACTTACTTTGATCCACAGAAAATGAAATTAGTATAATTCGTATATTATACTAGAATGTAAAGATTATCGACGAATTATAGATTTTTGTTTAAAATAAGCCCAAACGTGACATAGTGGTATGTATTTGTTCAAAGGTTTATTATTGGAAAAAAGTTAAAAGTCTAAAGATTCTGGTATTTTCGATACTTCAAAATTATTAGATGTATTATGCCACTAGGAAGCCATGACTTTAGCATTATAAAATATTTATGGGTTCCTAATTTGCGGATATAGTGCTGATGTTATAAAGCTGTACAAATTGTAAATAATTATTTAAACAATATGGGTATACGTTGTGAAAAATTATTTTAAAAACTTAATAAAAAGTTAATCAAGAACTATGTCAAAATAAACTGAAATAGTTCTATAAAAATAAAATAATTCTATTGAAATAACTTGTGATATTTATTTATAAATTATTTGCTAAACAAAATTCAATTTTCATTAAAACACGAGAACGTTAATTAATCTGCAACCTTAGATTTTGATAACTATTGTATATAAATTGTTTACTTAAAAAAAAAATTAAATATACTTTGAGTAAGGAATATTTCACAAATATGTGAATTATTATAAAGTAGACTATGTTTAAGTTTATTGATATCATATGAAGATTAAATATTTTAAGTTATGCAATAGCTTGCTTATGAAAGTAGATTAAAATTAAAAAAAGAAAAAAATGAGGAAAATGGCAATTTTGCATTATTAAGAGGACTTCAAGCAGTGTTTGCGATGCATTGCTATAACTATTAGCGTTCTATTATGTCCCCGCCCCCCCTTTCCCACCCTATAGGAACTCGATCATTTTATTGACCTATGTGCCACTTGAAATTCGCAGAGACTACATTTTAAAGGTTTTTTAATTCCGGAAAAGACATTTCTCCTTGACGTTATTTTAATTAGATATGATTAAGATGGATAGGGGACGGTCTTGGTGATAATCAATAAGTATAAAAATAACGTGTGAATCAACTGCATTCGAAATTTTACTATCTTATCTGACTCACTAAATCTACATCCAAGCCTGTATCAAACTTAGAGATGCAAGTTCGTTGCACAAGACGGAAACGTATACATTCCTATATGTAACTGGAAAACATTTAGTCTATCAAAAACAGTTTCAATTTTAAACCAATTTAATACCTATTCCGGTAATATTCAATAAATTGTTTAATTTGTTGAAACCACGTAACGTATCGTAACGTTACAATTCAAACACCATAACATATCTACGGTCCTGAGATCACTGACGTGACCTCAGGCGGCGACACGAAGAACGGAGTGCGCGCGGAGTAGGGTTGAGAGATGCAGGATTGAACGAGCAATGTAACCTAGTTACGATAGTGTATTTACCTGAGTTTTGTCGTAAGCTTCGAGCTGCTCGTCCGCCTTTTGTTTGTCGTAAAGCACTCTGGCGAGGCTTCCATGTGGCCTGTAACTCCTTACGGCTCTACTCGTGGGTGAGTCCTGATTGATAGCAGAACAGGTAGCCAGATTCCTGACGTCACAGGTGCATCTTCGAACAGGCGCATCCGCACCCGCCATGCCCACGAGGAGCACGTTAATGACTGTCAGTCACCACACACGCATGACATGATACTCGACACTGTAATTTCACAGGTAGTACTTTGATATATGAGCAAGAAAATACGCAAGAAAGATGACGCAGTACGCGTAAACAGTTCTAGCACGTGGCCATGTTGGCGACGGTGGCGGCGTCTACGGGTTGACTGGTGATCTACGTTCCCCGTAAGCAGCTACGGTCGACGATGTAGAAACTCACGGTAACGTTTAGACAGCTTTCAGAAAAGATATGTTCGAATTGCATATCTATGTTTTATTCACACGAAGAATTACGATAGCTTTAATACTTTGTATTCGAGCGATTAGAAAAGAATGTTTCTTGAATTGTTATGGAAGAATTAATGATTGAGAATAAATCAATGAACAGTGACGCTCGATAACACGTCGATAAAATTACAAAAACAAATCATTGCGAATTGTAAGTATATGTTTAGGAGTTATCGTTCATTGCGATTTTTCTTTAATTTTTTCTGTTTTATAATTTAATGTTATCTTTATGTTTATACTACTCGTGTAGATGTATAAACATTTCTATTCATTATAACAGAATGTGCTCCAATAATTATAAAATATAATTCTTCGGTATATATAACATGTAAATTTATATACAATTTTCTGTTATTCAATTCTTGGTTAATTTATAAATTAATAACTTTAAAAGGGATACAAAAATGTTTTGTCTCGATAAAAATAACATATAGGTACATTACCACTTTTTCTATTTTAAGCGGTATACATTTATTGATTATCCATCAACATCTACAATAATAAGAAGAAGAAGAATGCAAAGTAAAAATTTAATTCTGGAGAATATTTATGAGTTATACTCACTTTCAAGTGATGCTTAACCAAATTTTAGTGGAGTTTAACCCCCCCAAAAAAATGATCCATATAATAGGAGCTCAACTAATTTTCCTCACTTCCTATGATTAGCAGTCTGCGATTATATAAATAGGTTTCAACAAATATTTATTGTCAAAGAGCTCAGCTAAAATTTTGTTGATATAAATGGAGGTCGTATAAACGGAGTTTCAGTTATACATCAGATATTGTGTACCTATTGATACAATTTTTTTTTAATCAATGATTTCGTTCTAAAAAAAAATTATCGACACCATTATGTTGATCAACATAAATACGTTTTAGAAAAAATTTTTTGTGCAGTGGAGTATATCGATGAATATTTTAAATACCATATTGAATTACGCGCACGCGCACGATACTTTCTCTCTCGTTTTCTCTACACCGAGAACTAATAATTTATTAATTTATGATAAGCTAGTTCCTCTCCCTCTCGCATCCCTCCCCTCTCACCCCATAAATCATTTTCACCACTGACATTAATTGCACATCGCCCCTCGTTACCGGGAGAAATGAGATTTTTTAATTGGCAAATTTTTCACTGTCGCCAAAACTGTAGCACTTTTCACTAGGTTTTCCATTACTTTTTCCTGTTACAGTTGTGTTATACCAAAAAATGTACTTATGTATGCGTATACACTGACTCATATATTTGTTCACGTATAATCAAATTCTAAGTTCACTCATTTTGTCATATTTTTGTGTTTTGAAAATTCAAATCACTCGGTATCTTATGACAATCTTTTCATCTTAAACCTATTTAATAGTTGGGTGACGTATTGAAAAAATTATTTGCAAATTGCAGTATTGATAATAGATGTCTTGCCAAATTGAAAGTAAATATTCAAATAAAATGGGTAAACATAGGAAAAAATGAAAACGATAGTAAGTGTTATACTAACAATAAGATGGATCAAAGTAGTTCTAAAAGAGTGTGGTGGCTATATCAAATGTTAGTTACTAAATAATATAATTCCCATAACTGTTCACATTTATCTATAAACTATAACATGGTTTTTTTAAAAATAAAATGTAATTTTTTCCTAAAACATGAAAGTGTTTATTAACTAATAATTTCAGCTATATATACCCAATTTTGAATTTCTAAACTAAAAAATCTGAGTGTGCCTAAAAAGAAAAAAGACATGTAGAACATGTGAACGAATTTGTGAGTCACTGTACATTGAATAATATTAAATACGAATCTCTTTTGTTTCATACAGTCGTAATAGGTTCTATATTCGAAATTTTTCTGGTTTTAACATCATTTTTTGTAAAAATTGTGCCTATTAATTTTACTTTTTTGCCGAGTATGAAATGATAGTGCCTAATACAGTATGTCACATAAATAACGATACAAACGCAAAGGTAGCATTTATTTTATTTAATAAAGAATTACAAATATAGTGATACAAAAAATTCTAGCAAATAAGTAACTGGACTAACAAATTATAGAAATATAATATATAATTATAATTTAATATAATTATAGAAATACAGGTAGGTATCGATTAATGCAAATTCAAGTAGTACGATATTCGATTTAGAGCAAATTGTAAACGAGAAGAATATGATAGTGATAGAAAGAATACAATGTATAATGTTAAAATATTTAAAAAAATAATGAATATGTTTATTCGTAATTTACTTAGAACGTACGAAAATTTATATTTTTAAGCTTTTATTATACATTTCCATACTGCATTTCAAGTACTAGAATAGTTCGATTTTAAATAATTTGATCAGTTCCTGGGATTTATTATTCATACTAATCAGGACTTACCTGTATCTATAGAAATATAAAGAAACTGCATTTTTTTTTTAAATTTCGCAAGAAATTATTAAACTTTTGTAAAGTAACTTATCTGATGTTCAGTAACGCATTCAATCTCGCGATCTTCTTTTTTTCAAACGGTTTATTAGATTCCGAAGCACGGTGAGTCGCAGAAGGTTAAAGAAAGGTGCTGCCGTGGTGAGTTGTGTGAGCTTTAACTTGTCCGCGACATGTTTGGACTGTGGCCGTCACTTAAAGCTTAAACATGTGGTGCACGTGTCCCTCTTACAAAGCACGCCGTGCCACTGTCCTGTGGCACATTCCACCGATCCGAATCCCTAATCTTCCCTCGGGCTATTCAGAAGTTTCACATATGTCAGGTACTTAAGGAGAAACCTTTTTATTCCAAGCTTCGATGAAAAATAATACAACGAAAAATCAATAGCAGCGAAGCGAATAAAATATTCTTGTAAAGAAATAGAGCGTTTTCTTCTTTTTTTTCTTAAATTGTATACTGTGGAATCCTTTGCAGGATTATTAGGGATGCACATGGGTATTATGGGTAATTATGTAATATGCTAAATTAAGATTAAATGTGAACAGCAATATGTAGAAAAATATTCATTGCTAGTTAATGCCCGTGCTTTTTTTTACAGCTGGCCTCTTCGTACTGATTGCCATTTTATTACACTGTAAAAGGGTTAATCGAGACTCCCTATTACCTGAGGTACTTCGAAATTTGCGACAGTATCTCGGTTATTCGA
>JAOPTO010001574.1:0-16929 GCA_033822845.1 Tetrapedia diversipes | reverse complement strand
GTGTACTGTATACTTCTGCTATCAATCACGTTAATAATAATAATTATTATTATATTAATAATAATAATGATAATCATAAGGCCCTTACTGCTATTTCTTTCACATGATATTTGAACTTGACAAAATCACAAGTGACTCAAATTGGCTCACTGCGACAATCTAGTGTTAATTGCATGTTATGTATGTTTTATAATTTATTGCACATTTAAATTGTCCACAATTATGTAAACATATGCTGGGTCTAATAATCGCCAGCATGTTCCCCATTGTACAGATGCGTTTATAGATATGCACATACACACAAATAACCGTGTATTAATTTAGTAACGCATGCGCTTGTATCTAAATAGATCCCTCGTATCCTTGTATACGTATATTGAAATGCATAATTACCTCTATTGCAGCAGCATAGGTCTTTAATTTCCTACTCCAAGTTACACGTGCAACACGCGGATACGATTGTACCTATATTAGGTGTACGCGTTACACCTGCATATTTTGCAGCAACTGAATTTCCTCAAATAAGTAGACTGATGTAGAAATCCGTCTCAATATTGGAAATTCCATCGAATAAAACTTTGCTGCTAATCATAGTGAAGTATTATCAATACGCACTATCATTTTTATCAATGACTAAGGTTTGTTTCCCCTGTATTAAATATTTTTTAATAGAATTTTCAGTTTAATTTCTTTGGTATCAATAAGTGTGTTTTAATCGTCAGAAGTTTTAGGGTTAAACTGTCCTGATAGTTTTCACGTATTGTACGCAAAACTTTTTACTACATTAATTTTAATCTAACTGAAACCTAACTGGAACTTAATGTGAATCAAAATGTTTTTAACGATTACTGATATTATCAAATTTATATACGTCATGTTATTTTTAGTATGGAATAGTACGGAATAAAATATTCCGATTTTTTTACCAAAATTTAAAAATTTTTCTTTAGACCAGCGCCATTTTTTTTCTGTTTAGTATTTTCAAACCATTCTGGTACCGACAATAGCCACGCTCATACAGATTAAGAATCTTGTTTATTTTCTGTTTTCAAATCACTACAACAGCTGGAATCATGGCAAACGTAGAAGGCTGTTTGTTTCACGACGTCATAAAAAACGTTCTGCAATTTTACACACATATGCTCTTCTGGCTCGCAAAAATTTTTAAATAAACTTAAGGTTATAATAAACAAATATCCTAAGCCGCAAACTGATAAGTTGTATAGTTTACCCACAAAAAATTCCCAAAAATCGTCTTGATTTCGGACTGTCACAGTAGAATGGCCCCTTAACGATAGTTACGCGAGCGGTGGAGTAATTGTTATCAGCTTTGTTCATTTTAACGAAAAATCTTTGAATTTTGCAACGTGTTTGTAATAAGATCAAGTGTCATTGACGAAACGATGGAATTTTCGGTTGATGATATCACCTGTTTCGCTTCGTTTGACCTGCTTTCCTTTTTTCTCCTGCATTCTTGTATCCATATCGGGCACCGAGTGCATACTCGTTCATGTTCTGCATTTCCTTCTCTCCCTTCCTTTATCCTAGTTTTTCGTTTTCTGTTTGTCGCGAGGGAAAAAGTTTCGCGCAAATTAGAAGTTAGCGCACGCTCGAGGAGAGCTGTTAATTAGATAGTGAAACTTCTGTTTAGCGATGCGAAATCTCCCTTTCCCTCGTGTCTGATGCACACACAGAGCGGAGATCTGGAGTGCATATTTTCGCGCTTTGAACCGCGAGAGAAGCATAACTTTTTTCTGTGCGACATTTTTTTCTGTTCCCTTTCTCGAAAACAACAGAGCCACGTTTTTGTTTCAAATTTCGGAGAAGTAATATGCTTTTTCTGAGATTCGCGCATTCGTGTTTCATATATCCATAGCGTTTAAAATTATTTTTAATCACAATTGTTGAATCATGAATAACTATCTTGCACGTATACTTTAGCAAAACTACTCAAACAGAAAGGTGAAGTACTATGTTTTTTCCAATCGATAGCCAACCGAAATAATAATCCGCGAATAACTGTTATTTATTCAGTAAATTGTAAAGCAATTATTTCATAAGGAATTAATTACTGTTTTAAATGTTTTATTCGATTTGTTTGTCCGAATCTGTATGCTGTATATTTTTTATCTTGTATAACTTTAGTCTATCCATATTAATATTGATATTAATGTAGAATTTTATTTTATAAGTAGAAATGGTAGGGTTCGGTTGTAAGTGTAACAAAATAAAGTTCTTAGTGTAGGAAAAAAGATGACCGAAGATTACACAAACTATTCTCGGAATTCTTTTGAAGACAACGACAACCACTGATACCCCTCGCAAGACTCCCTATTTATTTGTTTCCGGTCTGATAGGCGGTTCCTGTCTTTGCCAATCAAGACCTTCAAAAAAAAAATGCACGCCTCCGACGTCCCCAAAGAGGAAAGCGTTTCCGATAGAAAATTCAGCGAATTAAACAAAAATAAAGGTTATTTCATCGGTTCTGTAGAAAAAGTTTGCTTTAATAACTTTAGTAGAGCGAGAGATGGGACTCAGGTGTGAATAAATAAAAGTGATAAGATTAAAATATTAATAGTATATGTATATTTAAAACAATTTTATCGTAACAACTTAAGGGGCCATTCTACTGTGACAGTCCGAAATCAAGACGATTTTTGGGAATTTTTTGTGGGTAAACTATACAACATATCATTTCGCGGTTTAGGATATTTGTTTATTATAACCTTAAGTTTATTTAAAAATTTTTACAAGCCAGGAAAGCATATGTGTGTAAAATTGCAGAACGTTTTTTATGACGTCGTAAAACAAACAGCCTTCTACGGCTGCCATGATTCCAGCTGTTGTAGCGATTTGAAAACAAAAAATGAACAAGATTCTTAATCTGTATGAGCGTGGCTATCGTCAGTACCAGAATGGTTTGAAAATATTTAACAGAAAAAAAATGGCGCTGGTCTGAAGAAAAATTTTTAAATTTTGGTAAAAAAATCGGAATGTTTTACATTCCCAAAATTCTAAAAAAATTCCAATCGAAGCAATTCTGGTAGGGACGAGAATGACACATCTAATGAACACATCTGCCAAGCGGAAAGTGAATCGGTCAATCCGTTATGGAGCTATCGTGGCAGCCATTTCCAAAAATGTGGTTTTGAGAAAAACGCGTTTAAAGTTTCAAGTATTGTTTAGGTGTATATAGAAAGTTTTGATCATACTTATAAGCTAATTAGCTATCCCAGGGCCGTACAGTACACCTTCCTTCTCTTCCTAGAATTCCTATAGTGTTGATGCTGCAGTTCTACGAGCTGTCCGAGCCTCTTTCGACGCCTACTGGCTTTTTATCGCTACGTGCCTTTTGCAGATGTTATCGCGATTATCAGCGAAAGTTTTGGTTATTGGGCCAATTACGATTCCCATACAGAGTTCTTCATATTTTCAACCGAATCGGTGTTTCGTAAAATGGCTAATCCATAATATGTGGTCAAATTGTTGATATCGGCTAGATTCCCGGATCCTTTTCCTCCTATACCTTTATTCTTTTTCTTCACACTTCTCAATCAAGTTCCAAACCTTTTCTTCACGTGTAGAACACATTCAAGCTTCTTCACTATCATATTATCGTAAGGATTCAAATTTATAATAGAATTCCGGGCTTGCCGGGATAAGCCGACCGCTCAGCTAGCTGCGCGCGGCAGAACGGCGCTTCGTGTGAAGGCACATAACACCGTTAATTTTTCGAATTCTGTTAAATCCCTTTGGAAACAAGTTTTTAACATGTTAAAGTCTAAGAAAATGCAAAAAAAAAATTCGATTTTTTCAATCCGTCACAGCAGAATGGCCCCTTAACCCTTTGACTGCGGAAGACTCTGAGCCGAAACGCTTCGAGTCGACGGCGTGCAGCCGGCACTAACTGTTGCTGGGGACTGAATACTTTTTCACGCAATCTGAATCTGTTCGGCGGTGTATTTAATTGTAATATTGTACAGAATCAAATTACTGTTACTTTATCCACTCCAAAATTAATATTTTTCAATTTTTTAAATATTTTTTATCTTCAATATATATTATTTATTCGTCAAGGGTAAAGTTTTAAAACGCCATAATTTGATAATTATAATGTATTATAAAATATATAAAATGAAATGTACAAAACGAACTCCAAACCATACATAACTTTTGTCAAATGGCAGATGAACAGATGAAACGAATTTAAGATATAGGGAAAACTGACGAAATAAACGAGATTTTTCTTGTTGATAAGCAACAAGGTATGTTGTTTCTGAGTGTTACACGGATATGATAAAATAATTTCTTGAGAAATTCAGTAAGACAGCAGTAAATGATCAAAGTCGTCGCCGAGCGCACATGTGCGCCCATAGTCTATATCGACGGCTTGTGCTGAGCGCATATATGCGCCCGTAGCAGTCAAAGGGTTAAACGACTTTACAACTTAACAAATTAACAACTTCAACGTTCTTACTTCAGAATCACACTCTTTCTACGTTCACAGTTAAACTCTTTCTGCTCTCACGGTCAAACACTTTCCGCCACGCGCTCGCATTCTCCTCGTCATATATTCTTCCAAACACTTGTTCCTTTCTTTCTAATTCTAAACATTTCCCATTCGATTCATTCGATCTCGTTCACCCACAAATTTCTCAGCCGCGACGATGCCTCAATTATTCATCTTTCGCGCCTCAGAAACACTCTAGTCCAAAAATTCTACGTTCACACGGTTATCGCCCAATTCAAGCACTCTCCACACTTTCCCAAAATCGTATCCACTCAATTGCATTCCTACATTAAGTTATTCATAAGAATGTCGTTTTACTTTGTTACAGGTAAGATATTTTTGTCTACATCCGACATTTAACGGCTCGGAATCGATATGCGGAGCGAGTTCGTGAAAACTTAATAGCCCGGATGTCAAGCTAACGTTACAAATTAAATTATCAGGAGAATTGATGTCATCTTGATAGGAGTCCGATCAAGAAGGTAATTATAACAACGTTTAGTTTTTCATTATGCATAGCAGCTTGTACAAAGATGTGTTAAAACTGTGTTTTCTAATCCAATTACTAAAGACGAAACCTCTGAACTGAAGCTTTTATTATAGACGAAATTGGATCTTCTAAATTTACTCTGACTTCCGGACAGTTTATTTTCTGTTGAAATTCGATATCTGTCTACATTTTATGCGCTTTTATTTGTTGGATATAGGAACTTTCTATGTGGGTGAAAAGCCAGTTATAGAATAATATTTCATGCTTAAATGAAAAATGAAATTAGTTTGAATAGCTGTAATGTTACCTTGACATTAATTGTCATTTCGAAGGAAATAAACGTTTAAAATGGATGTATTATCTTTTATGAAGATATCTGAATAATGTAAAACTTGCACTTACAGGATGAAAGTCTCAGTTCTTAATTTAACGATAAAATTTTTATGCGCTTTTAATGTCTACTGCATATTTATTTGAGATTATTGCCGTTTGGTCCAAACGGTCCACTGGTTGATTGGAAAAAGTTGTCTCCAAGGTGTGATGTTAATTTTTCACTATTTGAATATGTTCTACACGGTTCTAATTATATTTTAAGATGTTTTCTAATTTAATGGAGGTAGGTTTAAAATATTAAAGTAACGAATTTACCTGTTTAAGGGTTTAGATTGTATGATAAATAAATAGATGAACAGATTTGGTAAAAATTGGTAACTATCGGTTTAAGATTTTCCATTATTATGTATAATCCAAAAAATATTTATTTACAGGGTGAAATAGATGGTAATAGTGATTAATAAATGCAATATAATATTGATGATATTGATTGTTGGCATAAGTGAACCCTTATTGTTATAATGTGACCGATATTCCGCGTTGATAGGTTATGCAATGCATAAATTGTTCATTTTTCGATCCGGAGGTATCTGCTTAGAAGACACAAATTTCAAGTAAAACAATTTTTAATGCATTAGAATTAATAGTATAATTTATAAAAATTTACATATGCACTTTGAATACAATGCTGTTAATGTTGCGCTTAGGATATTCGTTAAATTAAGTTTGTTTATAATAATTTAATATAAATGCCTACATAATTTTTGTAAATATGAAGATATTTTTGTAAAATAGCTGAAGTTAAGAGAATGAAAATTTCTGTAGGGATATGCAGCAGCAATTTATTACTGCCAGGCGTGTAAAAATTTAAAAATGAAATTTTATAGTCAACAGATCACAGAAGTACCACTGTTACACCATGAAATAAATAATATAGTATAATAATAAATAATAAAACGGTATAATAATAAATACCTACCATGAAGATCAATTATGTTTTTTATTAATTTAATGCTTACATACAGAAATAGAGAAATTGTAACAAAACAAAATATTTTGCAAAAAAAAGAACAGTTATAACTCTTTCAAATAAATAAAAAATTATTATGATGTTATGATGGTGAAAATGTATATTCTAATGGAATCATTGAATGTATACAATACATTGTAATTTTATTATCTAAAAAATAGAACTCTTAATGCTATAAATGTGAATAAGCGACCTATAATGTGAATAAGAAATACTTTTTACGAAAAGAAGAGAAAAATTCAGCCAGTTTCCAACAACTGTTCTCGAAGAAAGCATATCGTTCAGCTTAAACGAGTACGTATCTTATTCAAGAGAGAATTACTGGAAGCAGTAAGCCGGAAGTTTCCGTTGGACGGACCTTTTTGTAAAAGCTTTAAAAACCTATAACACCATTTAAGGCTGATCAGTACCGAACTATTCCACTTACGAACAAGCATTCTTAGATTCATTTTTGAAAGCTTCTAGGATAGTTTTTCGCGGAGATCAGATCACACTGCTTTATCGCCTCGTTTTTGATCGGGAAACGGGAACAGCTGCCACGAAACGGTAATCGATTCTTCATCGAAGTATACGTTTTTTTCCTAAAATTCGAATATACTTCATATTGATCGACGATTCAAGTTTTTATCATTAATACTCTTAAAATAAGCTGAAAATTGTGATGTTGCTTTCTAGGGAACTGTTAATTTCTTTCCTGTTTTTGTTAAGAGGTACTATTTTATTTTCTCAACTGAAGTATTATTGAGCATTATTATACAGGTTAGATAGTATTGTAAATTATAGTACCAGAGTTTATAATATTAAGTTCACTGTATTGTCCATAGTATACTGTTAGCGTCTTGTAATAGAATTTTTGCTACTACCCGATGAAATATGCTTTCTTATTTCTCTCGAGGAAGTAACAAATTTTTAATTTTCTAACTACTTAAAGAAAACTACTTTTCGTGAAGAGCTTCTATGATCTTAATTTCGATCTAGAACCGGGAGCTTCGAGGAACAATTTCATTCGTTTCATGTTGTTGAATGCAGCGTACGTACATTGTTGAACATAACAACGTGGTATTATCCATTTTGCGCGTCTTTGTGGATAGAAAATTGGACACGTATTAACACGGTCAGTACACGGTTCAATTAAGTTGTTAATTAAACGGCGGTGGCTGCAGTTTAACAGCGTGACCCGGTCGTGTTTTCTTTATTTCCACACCACCTGCTGTTACACCGGCTCTCCCGCGCCGTACATAATTTAATTAACAAGCTATTTTAACGGTGTAACACCCGCTCGTCCGTGCGCAGTTTTTGGAAGTTCGGAAACGCCGGGCAACGAGCGCGCTTTCATTTCTGCTGGAATTCATCGAATTGCAGCGACATCCGGACGCACAATTTATTCGTATTCAGACCCAGATGACGTAAACGCGAAACGTTTACCGATTTTCTTGTTGAGCGTTGCTCGAAAAGTTGATGGGACTTCCCAAATGTAAATGAGCAGTAACGTGAAACGAGTTCCCCGGAACTGGTTTGGAAAAGTTGGCAATTATCAGCTGAAATTGTTGTTGAAGAAATTCTGAGTAAATGGGTAATAATAATTAATACAATTTATTTAAATAACAACCGTAAGCACAATAAAACGACAAAATATAACGTAAATTAATCACAATCTTTTTCTTTCTCTCATACACACACACTCACACACACACACACACTCTCTCTCTCTCTCTTACTCTTTCTCCCTCTTTCACTCTCTCACTCTCTTTCACTGTCTCTCTCTTTTTCTCTCTCCCTCCTCCCTCTCTCTTACTCTTTCCCCTCTTTTATTCTCTCTCTCTCTCTCACTCTTTCTCACACACGCACACGCCCTCTCTCTCTCTCTCTTACTCTTTCTCCCTCTTTTACTTTCTCCCTCACTCTCTCTCGCACTCTCTCTTACTCTTTCTCCCTCTTTCACTCTCTCACTCTCTTTCACTGTCTCTCTCTTTTTCTCTCTCCCTCTCTCTTACTCTTTCCCCTCTTTTATTCTCTCTCTCACTCTTTCTCACACACGCACACGCCCTTTCTAACCCTGTCTCTCTCTCTCTTACTCTTTCTCCCCCTTTTACTTTCTCTCACTCACTCTCTCTTACTCTATCTCTCCCTTTTACTCTCTCTCTCTCTCTCTCATATGCACGCCCTCTCTCTCACACACACACCTCTCTCTCTCTTTTACTGTCCCTCTCTTTCTCTCTGATACACCCCCTTTCTCTTACTATCTCTCTCTCTTTCTCTCTCTTTCTCTCTCTCTCTCTCTCTCTCTCTCTCTGACGCACTCTCTCTTTTACTATTTGTCTCTTTCACTTTTTCTCTTCACTCTGACTATCTCTCACTCTCTTTCTCCCTATATCTCTATTTCTCGCTTCTACGATTGCACTTTTCGCACTGGCTGTCTTTTGATCCATACCACCCTCTCATTACTCTCTCTATCCATACCATACATATACAAATCACATAGATCACACTTCACTACACTCATTCCACACACAAACCTTAATGTCTATTTACATACTTTGTCATACGCACTCACCACACTCATTCTTTTATACAAACATTATTCTTTCCTATACTCCATACTCTATGATAATCATATTACCACAAAAGTCTGTTACAAAAATTTACGATAATCGTTTCCTGGTGGGGAACGAGAAATACGTTACAGAGCGTCGTTGGAATGCGATTTCTTGTCTCGTTCGACACTTTTCTCGTAGATTCCATCGGCGCGCGTCAAGAAGCGTTACAGTATCGATTTTCCCTGTGGCTTTTACCCCTTACGGTGTCTCGTCTCTCGGAAAATTTCCTATCGAAAGTGATTTCTCTAGATTCCGAGTGATCGAGACAGTTCCGTCGTCGAATGAGGTCGAGGCGGCGACTGTTTCCGTCGACGGAATTCGGTAACAGAAATTGAACTAGATTGTAAAAGAGGAAAACGCGTTTAATTCCGATTAAGAGATACGTCGACGCGACAGCAGGAATTTTCGCATTGATTGTTTTCGGTTGAATCTCTGAAATACGACTAGAAAATTGGTAGTAAAAATTGCGAGTTGCATAAATAATCGCATAAGTGAGGAAAAATTCCAGAATTGATATAATAAATAAATTATAAATATTTATAGCTGTATCAATAAATAAAGTTACACCTTTAATGCAAATATAATATAGTGTACAGAGAATATACTATAACGTATAAATAAATCATAATTTAATAATGGATTATTAATATCTAATTCATATATGTTTATGAATCTAAATATAATGATTTATAAATATATAAATAATTTACAAATAAAGTATAACTTAAATAATTAGTATACTTTTAAGGTTTATATTAATATATTTGAAATTTTAATATATTTAATTTTAAAATTTATATTAAATATATTTAAAATTAATTATTTAATTTATTAAAATTTAGTTATATATATATAAATCTCAATTGATTAAATAAATTATTAATTGTTTACAAATATACATAGAATTAAATATAAGTATAGAAATAAATATTAGATATTTTAAATATTTGCAAAATGCTTTTCTTGCTTAAACAAATATGCTTAAATCACTTTTGAAAAGATTGCTTTACTGTTACTATTATAAAGAGTTAATAGAAACAGGAAAAAGTTATTGTAATTTGCTTATTTTGTACATGTTACCGAGTTATTAAAAATTCAACATCCAAATTCAGTGATATGAATATTTTAAGGAATTCATAACCTTTTCTCTTCAATATCACAACCGAATGAAGACTATCTATGTTTAAGAAAAAGGATCGTTCTTCGTATTTAGTACGTTCGCTCGTTCAATTTCCAATTTGTTAAAATTAAGCAACAGAGTGAGCTGAAAGCACCACTGGCGAGTGCCTGAAAAGATTTGGTCCTTTAAACTGCCGCTGCCTGGAGATTGGTTCATCGGAACGAGTTTGATTGAAATCTTCTCATTCTCTCTGAACGGTTCGGCAGAACGAAATAATAGTTGGGCAGAGTTGTAAAATAGATAGGCGAAAAGGGGGTAAGGCTGAGAGAATATACATATCGCGTGAATGCAATATCGAGTGCATGTCAGTTATCTGACGCTTTCTTTTGTTGTGCTCGCTTTTGTTTCATGTCTGCTGCGAACCTAGTGAAACGTTTTTGTAAGCACCGGGCTGCTCCATCGATTTTTCTTTTTGCGTTCGTTTATCGTTCCGTTTGTAGTGAACAAAAAAATTCTTAACACATTGCCATGGTACTTTTCAGAATTCCTGTCTAACGTGATAATTTAATTTTTTCATATTACATTATTAAAAACCCTAATTACAGTTTGTTGAGACACAATGTATCAGTACCGTCATGTCGCCCATTACACAGTTTATGACGCGGACGCGGAACGAAGACTATTTTTGAGTTTAGTATTTTAGTTTATTTGCATGCAGTTAAAAACTGTTTTATGATAATAAAGTTTCGCGTTTCTCGTCCTCAATAGCTGAGGCCGTCTCATAAACGGGGAATTTCCGAAGGGTCTTGACACACATTTGTAACGGTAAAAGACCGAAGGTCAGAACCTGGAAGAATTTTCCGTCGTTGCTAACCGGCCCCACCACCCTCACCACTAGCACGGCCATACCTCTCCTTCATGAGCGAACTAAGGGCTCAGGGAGGAGGGCCTAACCAAATTTTAGGCTCGCTGATTAGTATTTTTTCTGTATTTGAAGTAACCAATCAGCGAGTGTGACAATACAGAGGGTGGTTGGTGGTCAGTAGCAGCGATACGTCACACATCAGTTCACACAGTCACTTGAGTTCAAATACATCAGTCGAAACAGTCCAGTCAGACACATCAAAACAGTAAACACTTCAGTACACACAGTCAAGTCAGACACATCACAAAAATACATCAACCATACCCCTTAGAAGAGCCGACATAGTCCGTGTCTCTTAGCCTTACCAAATCAAAAAATACTTGCACATCGTCGACGTGCGAGGAGCGACATTTTTGACGCTCAACACAGTTCATAGTAAACATTGAGTACGGCAAAGCGTTATCGAGCTTCTGTTATGTTTTGCCAAAAATGCGAAGAAGCGCTATCGCGCCGCTGTTTTTTACTGTAATTCTCGCATTAATTTCGATTTTTATTAATATCATTCAATCGTGGTCTTTGACAATATAAAAATGAAAAATTATTTTCATTTGTGTTATACTGATAATTACAAAAAGTACCATATCAAATTCTGATTTGTCTGAAAATAACTATGATATAAAAAGATAAATCTAAAAAATTTTTTTTTTGCTGAAAATTACTTTTTATATAGTAGTTAGAGTTAATTATTGTCTTTTATATGATTTTCCAAAAAAAATAACTACGCATTTCATCCTGCACTTTTAGCATATATGCAAGATAATTCTTTAGCACTCAAACGGTTAAAAAGCATATAAATTGTGTTTTTTAACACGTTCATCGCCCAGCGTGAGTTGGCCGAGTTTCTCGCTAGGCCCAAACACGATTGTATAGAAACCTTGAGTAAAAAAAATATAAAGCAGAAAAAATTTTAACTTTTTATTTTTATTTTATGTATTTTGTATTTATATATATCATACTTCAATATTTATTTCACTAAATTCCTTTTAAAATTTCAATTTAAAATTCTATTGAATTTTAAGAAAAAGAGCGTCACCCAAATATGGGTGACGTGGCGACGAACGTGTTAAAAAAAGATTATACGAATTATATCGTAGCTGGCTTATGCATCAAAGAGCTCTTCGTTCATTTATAAATAAATTTTCTGTTTTTTATCAAGCTAACCATAATTTTTTTTTCTCTTAATGGAGAACATTTATACATATTTACAGTAATAAACTAAAAATTTTCTCGTACGCCAACTAGGAGTTATCTTATAGTTGGCAGTCAACGTGTTAATAAAGTTGCTATCATTATTGCAGGCAGGTAGAGATGAGGAAACTTTGAGAGTTAAAATTACTGAATTAATATATATGTCATCGTGAAAAAAATTGGAGAATATCGACTTTCTTTGGTGAATGCCATGATTCGCATGGTCGCTTGGTGTATGTTTGAAGTATTTACTAAATATTCTTATTTCCCACTTATACAGGCAAATGTCAGCATTCACCATGCACTGATGGTGAATGTTGAATAAAAATATTTTTGTTACATTTTTAAATCATACTTTATTATTACAACATATTATGATATATGTCAAAATAGGAGAAAGCTTAAGTAACAGCACGTGTAAATAAACTGAAATCATACTTTATTGTTAAAGCATATTATGATATATGTTAAAATAGGACAAAGCTTAAGTAACAGCACATGCAAATAGACTGAAATCATACTTTATTGTTAAAGCATATTATGATGTTAAAATAGGACAAAGCTTAAGTAATAGCAGATGTAAATAAACTGTAGAACTTAAAACGAACAATACATTGTAAATGTGAAAAGGAAATAACACCAATAATAAAATTACTTAATTATGTGATTGACGTTATACAATCTTATTTATTGCTTAAACAAATTTTATTACAATATAAATTGTTATGATATTTTGAATTGCACAAGAGTTCCTTGCTTTTACAACTGCATTTAGTCGTGGAACGCTTTTTTTGCAATGCTTTTGCTTCTTGTTTTAACCTTCACCAAAGCAAATCTGTTCTTATCGACATACATTGATGATGATTTGAATATGTAAGAATATAACCAAATATTTGATCTTTCATCGACGTATTTGGTATTTGTTGACATTCACCAGAGAACGTTGACATTCTCCGATTTTGGTCTTTCACGGTGACATATATAATATGTGTATAATAAGCGATGATGACGCAGTGAAAATATGGATAAAATAACGCTTTTTTCCCTTTTTAGGACTTTTCGTAAAGCTCCTTAGTTATCAACGTAGGATGCATATAATTTATTTATTTGTATAAATTTTGTAATTTATTAGATATGTCTGATTAATATGTTTATAAATATGATTTAATATTTATTTATATTTTGATATTCTTCTATTATTTCACTACTTTAGCTATAATAGTTCTGTTATTGATATATTTTTTAGTATTAGGAAGATATTTTTTATAACTGGTCGTTCATATTATTACGAGAAAAGTAAAAATAAAGAAATATGCAGTAGATTATAACATTCAAGATTCCAAATGAGGTAAATTCAGTTGGTAGGTATGATCACACGGAAATAATTAATTGTTTATATCCAACATGGAATAAAAAAGGATGTGTCAAATGTTTCATGGAAAAGTTAATGAGAAACAGTATTTTAATTATTGAAATATTTATTGTATATTTATCAATTGAAATAAATAATCAATAAATAAATACTTAAAAATTGAAATATGTTTAGTGCCAATTGAAATGACGAAACATTCTGGCAATGAAACACTTTGAACTTTTTAATTTTGTGTACCTTTTTAATAAACTACTTCCAAACACTGTTTTATGGTATTTAATAATATTTTCAATAGTATTTTCACATTACAAAAGATGAAACATTTAGGTTAGGAGAATTCCAATTAAGCTTTTAAGTTTTGTTAAATTTAACAACTGAACGGAACATTTCTTAGTGAAACTATATATATATTTCGTTCGCTTAAAACAGGTATACCTGAGCGATCAAAGGAGACTAGAAGCTTCATTTAACCGGCTCCTTGCCTTAAACTTATAATTCTGTGGTTTAGGCGAAACTTCTTCTATTATGCGCTTATACCTTTGCCTTTGCTTGTTTTGAAACTAAAATATAACTTCCTCTAGGGGAAATAAAATCGAAGTTCTAACTCCGTTTTAACAGTTTCCACTTAATCCAGAACCGTAAAGGAATATATTATCAGAGAATTTCTTTTGACTGCAAAATAATATTCAATCAAAAAACAAAGTGGTTTACAATGGTTTATACAAAGAACAATCTACACGAGCTTATTATCTAATACGCCTAACTGTATCAAAATTTTTAATTTCGAAACTAAATATTAGTTATATATTCCTAGCTTGTATTGCAATAACCAAAAGTTACCATTTCTTTCGTAATTCGTATTTAAACCCATATTTATATAATATTTTTTCATTTAAATTTTAGTAGATAATATCTAGTATGTTGAATTTTATTAAACCTTGAAATATCAAAACTTATTTCTGTGTATTCTCAAGTTGTATTACAATAATCAAAAGTTTCCATTTCTTTCAAAATTCATATTTTAAATCTATATGTACGTAACATTTTTTTTCATTTAGTTCTTATTGGATATTTTCGAATATGCTTAATTATATTAAAGTTTCAAAAACCAAAAATAAGTATTGCTTATAAATTCCCTAGTCGTATTACAATAATTATCAGTTACCATTTCTTTCGTAATTCGTATTAAAACCTATATTTATATAACATTCTTTCTCGTTCAGATTTTATTAGATATTATCGAATATGCCTAATTACATTAAATTTTTAAATATTGAAACTACGTATTGTTTATAAATTCCCAGATCATGCTGCAATAATCAAAAGTTACCATTTCTTTCGAAATTCGAATTCAAACCTGTATTTATATAACATTCTTTCTCATTTAGATTTTATTAGATATTATCGAATATGCTTAATTATATTAAAGTTTTAAAAACCAAAAATAAGTATTGCTTATAAATTCCCAGGTCCTATTACAATAATTATCAGTTACCATTTCTTTCGTAATTCGAATTCAAACCTATATTTATATGACATTCTTTCTCATTCAGATTCTATTAGATATTATCGAATATGTCTAATTATATTAAAGTTTTAAAAATCAAAACTAAGTATTGTTTATAAATTCCCAGATTGTGCTGCAATAATCAAAAGTTACCATTTCTTTCGAAATTCGAATTTAAACCTATATTCATATAACATTCGTTCTCATTCAGATTTTATTAGATATTATCGAATATATCTAATTATATGGAAGTTTTAAATACCAAAACTAAGTATTGTTTATAAATTCCCAGGTCGTACCGCAATAATCAAAAGTTACCATTTCTTTCGAAATTCATAGTGAAATCTATATTTATACAACATTTTCTTTCTCATTTAGACTTGCAGAATACACTGACAAGGTTTGGCGGTTAAAACTAACAGGGCACACCCTGTATGTGTTCGATCTGCTACGCAGGCTACATATGTCGAGTCCAACTCAAGTTAACCAAATATTTTCCGTCGTACGTTTCGCCAAGCTCCGAATTTCGTGTCCCATATCTGACCTGACGATCCGTCGAACGATACACGCTCGACTCCGCTTAAATTTCATGCATAGCTGCATACATTTTTGTTGCTCTCCGGTGGCGGTTCGAATCGAATCGTTGCTCCTCTATATTGATCGAGATCGAGATTTTGTGCGTAGCGAATGTGCAGCTGGCTTCTGAATTTCGATTTTCGAGGATGCATTATATTTATGAGGTCATATGAAATATGATTACTTGAATTATATATTAAATACGATTATTAAAATATAATATCAATTATTAAAGTTAGAAATTAATCTGTTTTCTTTGACCCTGTGGTCTTAAACTTTTGTCCCCTACTGCTTTGTTCTTATACGCTGAAATTTTTCTTACGGTAGTTGCAGATTAGTTGAAAATTGTGAAACTTTGTTGCAGCTAATAAAGTAAAAATGTTTTCGATTATGTCAGAGTTGTTATTTGTTTCATGAATTGGGTTGGCAATTAAATGATTGCGGATTTTGTCGATAGATGGTTTTAGTACAATCTTTCGTTTCGTCAACGTGTTCAAAGCACCTAACCTATATTGTTTTCTTGTTGTTTGGATTCCCACCTTTAGTTAGTAAGAAAATTGTATCGATTATTTATTTGGTTTCGTTTTTATGTCAATTTAAAAATGGAAGAATAAAACTCGCATTTCAGACAAATTTTATTGTATGATTTCCGAAAGGTAGGGACGCATCGCAAGCATACAAGAAATTATGAGCCGTATATGGGAATACAGCCTTGAAAGAAAGGCTTTATTTATTTATTTCGTTTCATGCAGAACTATTTAAATGATAAAATTTTTAATGTCACTGATGATGTAAAATCTCATTTAATTCAGTTTTTTGCTGATAAAAATTAGAAGTTTTGCGAACATGGAATTATGACACTGTCTGAAAGATGGCATAAAAACTGACAATACCTAATTTAACCTTTTGACTGCTAAAGGCGTATATATACGCCTTCATAAGTCCATCAATATATACGAAAGGCGTATATATACGCCCTCACAAATCCATCAATATATACGAAAGGCGTAAATATACGCCCTCTGTATTTTGTTACTATAACACCTTTGTTACTGTTTTACCGATTAATTCAACATGGAATTTATTGTCCTATGCAACCTAGCAATTAAATATGCTATTATTATTTGCCATTATTATTTTTTAAACCCTAAGAATGGTATCAAATTTCCGGGTACTGTTTTGGTCACCAGCCAGTGGACAAGTCACAGCGACTGACAAGCGAAAAACTCGCCGTCCATATTGATAGATTCGTCCAAGAGCGCTTCGCAGTCAAAGGGTTAA
>JAOPTO010001573.1:287085-348900 GCA_033822845.1 Tetrapedia diversipes | reverse complement strand
TTATCTCTCTTTCCCTATTTATACTTTTTTCTCTACTTATCCCTCTTTCTCTACTTATCTCTCTTTCTCTATTTATACTTTTTTCTCTCCTTATCTCTATTTCTCTACTTATCCCTCTCTATTTATCTCTCTTCCTCTACTGACCTCTCTTTCACTCCATTTCCCTATCCATCTGCATTTCCCACTTTCTCTTCCTCTCTCGCTGTCTGCTCTACGCGCGAACCTAGAAGATCCAAAAGAAAAAGAGGGAGGGAGAGAGAAACGGAAAGAACGTGGGCGAGAGGAGAAGGAGAGCGTGGCCGGCAAAGAACCATTAGTCATGATTAGGCCGTTGACATTGACGCCGTGGCTGGACGCGAGCATGTAGCTCCAGGCAGATGGAGTCCTTTGATACACGCGAGCCGAGCCGCGCTCGGCGATCTTCCTTTCTTATCTTCGTGCTATCTGCCAGGCACCGGTCGAAGCCCCTATGATTTAGCGGTGTTATTCGGTGTTCGCGGAACTGAATCCTGCGTCGTGGCTGACGCCGTCCAGGAAGGGACTCTCTGCCGCGATATCGCGGATCGGAGATGCGATCTGTCTGGCGAATCGCGGAAACCGTATGGCGCGGATTCGCGAATCCTACGCTCGATCGCGGTGGTAACACCTGGTTACCGCGTTAGATAACCGTTTCGTTTTTACGAGAAGAATCCCAATTAAAAGGGATGCTTGCTAGTTTACACGGAAAGCGAAAGATTTGTAATCTACGGCACATCCAAGTGTTTATTGCTTTTGTTTCCCAATACCTATGAATCCTGCTTCTTCTATGTATTAACGCTGTTAAGGGTGATGCAATAGTTTTCAACACATCTGCACAGTTTTCCAAATTTATTAGAGAAGAAAGAAGACGTACACATGTGGCACGCCGTAGCTTTTTAAAACAAACGAATGCGAAAGGGAAGAAAAATATATACAGAGTTTCTCAGCCTAATTAATTAATTACTTGAGGTGCCATCATCGCTGACATTATTGTTCGGGATTAGCAGTTGATTTCATTGCCATCTGTTTTAACAAACATTAGGTTTACGAGAACCGTCAATTTGATGAGTTTCAAACTTCATGAGGTAAATTTGCAAAAGTAATTACTACTATTCCTAGCAATTTTTGGTGACTTTTATCGATGGAGTGATTCGGACATACCCTAATCTATTTCCTTCTCATCTCTGCGATTTCATGCTCTGCATGAAATATACTTATTTCTTTGCATATATGTATTACAAATAGATATACCAAAAATGTCCAAAAATCTAGTGTTAAAAGCTTCATTTTTTCGATCCAGTAGAACTTCACACTCTAAGCCAACCGTTTTAAATGCTTGAAAATTCTTTTCGTCGATTATGGTTGATCTCGTTTTGTTGCCTCTTCTTTTTATCGACGATCGTCAGCCGTATGCAAAATATACTCGGTATCGTTGGTCAGGGTCAAGACAGGAACGAGCCTAGGCGTGATGCACGCGGGTAACCTTATACAGCCGGAGCAGCAAAACCGAGATAGCTCCAGCCCCTTACGCAGCCTCCTCTACATTATATTACACGAACCGTGTCGGATTACGGCTGGAAGTGACTCCGAACGTGTCGTCTATCGTCCGCGTCGACGATCCGCGCCAGTATGCCAGCATCGATCGCGGTCAAACGCGTCGGGGATGTTCTCCGTCACGCATCACCTTCCTCGAGACACGCTACGTTTCATCGGCGTTCTCGAGATTCGTATCGCATCATCGATGAACGCTGGGCGAACGTACTTTATGACTGGTCTTGAAGGAATTCACAAGTTTCTTTGAAACCTATGGTTTGACTAACGAAGGAAAATATGGAAGGGTGCGTCGATACTTGTAACGCGTCTTATTATATCGGTCAAGTACGGTACTAGTATGTTAGTAAATGTTAGTAATAAATGTTAGTAAATGTTAGTTAGTGTATAGTAAAACTTACCAACAGGAATTCAGAAGGTTTCAAGTACTAACAAATATTCATTTTTTAATAGTTTGCTAAATATTTTGTAGGACGTGATAGTAACTTGCTAACGCGAAAGCGTTCAATCAGCGACAGAAAATACTCTGTAATCTATAGTAGCCATCAAAAGCTTAAGACGACAGAAACTATGCAAAACACTATTTATTGATTAGCACAGAATATGAATTTTATTTATCGTGTTATTTCTTATTAATTAATTAATTAATTTCTTTACTTTAATACTTTAGTCTTAAACTTTTGTCCCCTATTTATATTACTTAGTAGTAGAAACTCTGTTTTGTCCCCTTTACCTCTCGAATCTACCACGAACCTTCTCTCCTCCCTTCTAGAACAACCCTTAAACCGGCTCTACTTCATCGATTCGCGCCATAAAATTCTATAGAAAATTCTACTTTTATTTATTTAGTAGAATGAGATGATAGGACTCAGGGGTGCATAAAATAAAAGTGAAGTGCTTGGAATACTAATAAATGTATATTTAAAACAGCTTAATAGTAACAACTTAGACGACTTTTTAACTTAGCAACTACGACGTTCTTACTTTCTTCACAATCACACTCTATCTGTCTCGATACATTCGGTCACGTTCCCCCAAAATTCCTCAGTCGCGACCCAAAATTTCTCAAGTGCTCATCTTTCGCGCCTTAGAAACACTCTAGCCCAAACATTCTACATTCACACGGCAATCGCTCAACTCAAGCACTCTTTGCATTTTCCTAAACTCGCATCCATTCAATCGCATTTCTATAATTCATCGTCAGCGTGAACTTTCGGCTCCTCTCGTTTCAGCCGCGCATCCTCGAGATATCCGAGGCCTGAAGCGCGTAGAAACTGCGTCGGGGGCCGAGTTTTTGCGGTCGCCGGTACAGCGATAGCCGGGCCGACGGACGGCGGCCTGGGACTCGGCGAATCGCATTCCGGTGTCTTTCACGGGCGAGAATGAGCTGAGAGGAGCGGGTCCGGGGAGGGCCCCAAAGGGGGAAAGCGCGAGACCGTAGAAAACATCCGTGGCCCGCGCCGGCTCATCAACGCCTCCGGCTCCGCGGCGAAACCCATTGGCGCCCCGGGACAATGCCATCTGCATTCCGATCCTGAGGGCGAGAAAGCCGGCCGCTCTGGTCCCGCGTCTCCTCGTTTCTTACCTCTCTTCCACTTCCCCGCCCCTTCTATCCTTCGCCCGCCACCTTCCGCGGTACCAAACGATTTCAACCGGGCACCAACTCGACGCGCGCCACCGAACTCTGCGAGCAGAGCAGCCGGCTTGATGAATTCCGGTTTAATGTTTCTCGTCCGCGTTTCTTTCGCTCCGCGGAATTTATCGGGGAAACCAGAGACTCGACCTGGGGGGTGGCCCTCTGATGTACGTTATGGGAGGCACGAGACCTTTCTTTGTGGTTACGTTCTAAATTGATGTGCCTTTGGAAATAGTATTATATATTTGCGACCCTTGCTAAGGGTATTCTTGCCTAATCTGTGCGTACTCGGTAGAAGGGAAGCGTTGACAAGCCCCTCCCTCCTGGAATATTTTTAAACCACTGCGATTGGCTAGATCTAGCCATAACAAATACCAGGCAATTTCTGGCAATCAAGCATAAGTGTTAAACTGTAACAACCTAACTCTGTCGTTTTAAGTTTGATATCTGGAACAACTCCCAATTTCAACCTCCTCATCCAGAGCAACTTTTCGCTGCACAAAGCGAATCATTAAAGTCGGAAAGTTTTCGAAAGCAATATACCGATTTCGCATCTAAATTAACCGTAAACATTATTTGTTTTTGATCTCTCTTTCTGTTTTTTTGAGGAAGAGGGTGTTGTAGATTACTCTGGTGAACCGGTATGTATAGGTTTTTAATAAATTAGCCAACTGGCTGCACTCGTGTTCTGAAGACGTGTGCTGAGGTGAGAGAATTAGGATTCGTTGTTGTGTTTATCAGACAGAAGCTAGAAACAGGTCACAATTCATATATGAATTCCCTCTGTTTGTGTGAAGCAAGAAAAATTTGCAATTTCTTTGTTCCCTACTTTTCAAGTTCGTCGACCCCGAATAAACAGGAGATCGGATAAAAAAAGAGTAAGCAGAACGCAACGTTCGCAGGGGGCGCTTAAACAGAGCCACGTGATTTATCAGCGCGACGTCGGCGTCGCAGCCGGTGAAATTCACCGAGCAAGCGTAAATGAAGCGCCTAACGACAATCTCGCCCGCGAAGAAAGCTGCGACAAAAGGCAGAGACGGGGAAACACGGGTCGCTCTGGGAGCATCTCCGTCCCTGTTTCCCTTCCGTCTCCCGCTACGAGCGCAACATCCCGCTCCCAACCCTCTCCCTCCCTCTCCTCTCCTCCTCTACACTGTGTTGCTCAATTTCAACGAGCCAGAGAGGGAAGATTAGGTCGCGGAGCGTAGAGAGTGTCTGCGCGCGGAAAGAAGCCGAAAATACGGGCTCCTCGTTATTTCTCCTTAAACAGCGGGGCTACAGAAATGGACGTTCCGTGTCCCTTTCTCCACCCTCTGACCCTCCCCCTCTGACCCGAACTTCTTACCACGGTCCATGCGACCCAAACGCAGACGCGAGGACGAAGAACCGGGCAACAAGGTCGAGGCTGAAGGGAAAAGAAACGTGGAAACGCGACGGCGGTGCGTGGTGCAAGTCGAGGAGGGTTGAAGTCGCTGGGTGAGAGGGCTGGGAGAAGTCGCGAGGGAGCAGGACAGGGGAAGGGAGAAGCGAGGACAGAGAGAAGGAGAGGAAGGAACGTCGGGGGGAGGAGGGCTCGCGGGTGGTAGGTGGAAACAGTGGAACAGGGAGGGTGAGGGGCGGAGGGTGCCCGCGGAGATTTATGACAGGCGTTAAGCAGTAATGAAATTGCTCGTTGCTCGTTCCTCCGGGGGTGTGGAAGGGGATGGGAACCGAGCGGGACCCACACGCGGGGGTTCGACGTTGTTCGAGCCTCACGAAGGCGCTGCTGGTGGCGACGTAGAGCAAGGTGGATAGAGAACGCTTCGAAGAAGGGGGTCAGGGGAGGGTTGCCTCGGTGCAGTGTACAGGAACAGAGTCACGTGGCGCAATTACCTCTCGCCAACTGTGTATCCACGCTATTCTCTGAAGGACTTTTAATCGCGCGCGAGCCCGCCGCCACCCTTCCGACTTCTTCCTACCTCGTTCGTCGGCGTGTCGTTTATCGCGCGTCGTAAAGATACGAAAATGCAGCGGCGACCTCCTTGCTAAATCCGAGGCGGCCGGCGACGCTTCGGTCGTGCCACGAAACGCTGTAACGAGAGTTTTATGCCGTTCGCGGGGAATCGAGGCCGCGTTTCGTCGACGACACATTGTGTGCTCTCTACGCCTATCGCGTTCTCTGCACCGTGTACACGGATGAACGGTCGCGTGAATACTCGCGTGAATACTCGCGTGGTGGCGAAGGCGGCCGTTGTATGGCCGTCGTATTTCAGGCCGGCGGGGAAACGATCGGCTCGTCCGATGTAATCTTTGAAGACCTTCGTTTAGGGGTTATTCCACCATATAAATTTGGGGCGTTGCAAATTTCGTTCTTTGAATTTAGTAGGTACATTTTAACGCAGGTTAATCTAAGTAAACTTACAGTTAAATTAACAAGTTTCTACGGATAGAGAATACATTCGAAGGGATGTTTAGTTGAAACGTATACAACAGTCAGTGATTAATTCAAGAAATATGTATATTATAATTCATAACTTTATTTTCATATTCAATTCCATATTTATTTATTTATTAAATTAATTATTATATTTATAAAATAAATAATTCTAGAAATTAATAAAATAAAAATTATGTATAAAAAATAATAAAATACATATATAAAATTTAATTACATTTATTAATCGGAAATTAATTGTAATTTTATTTACTTATTTATTCATTTACAAAGGTAAATGTACAGAGTGCATTAAAACGAGATTACAAAAGATTGTTAATATTATACTTATTGCTATAACTATGTTATAGTAATTATTTGCAGGATTACTCCCAACTAGATGACTATAATTATCCACAAGCTTATTCACAATTAATTTACTATAATCAGTTACAATATTCCAGCGTGGCATCCACAGTGTTAAACATCTCTCCTGCGTACGATTTACCGTGCCTTCCTCCTCCAAGCAGAAAAATCGCGATCGAGGGGCACCCACGCAGATCGGATCCGTTTTCACCGATCGCCGGGGAGTTCGGGTTACGGAAACGATCCGGGCGCGAGTATCGGAGCCGTGTCCTAGACGGAACTCGACACGCGGGGCACGGGTCGATCGATCATCTCGCGTGGAGGCAAGTGTACGCTCGCGAGACAACGATCCGGCCAAGTCTCCGTGCGAGATCGTCGAGCACCACCTGTTCCGTGATCACGGCGTCGATATGTTGCAGGGAGATGATAAAAATACGGATTTCATGAAATCCCTAAGCTATATGATCAATTTACGGAAGATCGTTGAAATAACAACGCTGTGGGGAGATTTCCTTGAAGAAAGTAAGCGATTTGATCAAATCCCTTATCCGTTTTAATGAAAAGATCAAATAAACAAGTCAGGATTGGCATAGCTCTGTGTTTCGCTTGTTACCACTCCCTTCTTTATCTCACTGTTCATTTTTAGTGTTCGTGCAGGCCAGTGCCCAAAAATTACGCGAAGAAGGTTGTTTTCTGTTAGAAATTGAATACAGAAATTAACCATAAACCAGCTTTCTATTAATGTACTTTCTCAAGGGCTTCTTCTTAGAACCCAAACCACATTTGGGATTTTAAAAAGTTCGAAAACGTTAAGAAACAGAACAAAGGGGCTCAAGGACTCAGAGGGGGTTGTAGAAATTTCGACCACTACGTTTTGCTAGTCTCATGACAAAGCTCGCAAGGTTCGTTCACAGTTGTCCTTCCTCGTGCTATGTAAATAAAGTATTATAATACTTCCAATAAGAGAGTATCTTAATTAAGCAATATAAAATCCCATTTTCAATATTTTCTATATTTCGAGTTTTATCAAGTACCTACCCTAGAAAAATCATTTCAGATATAGAACAAAATTAAATTCTGACCGAAATTGTATTTGAAGATTAGTTTAATCAAACTATTAGAACGTTATTTTAACATCTTTCATGAATTGATCGTATACCTTAGGCATTTCATCAAATCCCTATTTCCATCATTTCCCTGCGACAGATACACCGCCAGTCGCCCTGTCGCTTACCGAGGGCAGTCGTCGTCACTTTTGTGCGTACGACGCGAATTTTCGTTCGGACAACCGGTCCTTTGTCCGACGTTGATTCGCGAAGGGGGAGGACCCTTTTGTGCTCGACCACGCGGCCCGTCGCGGGGTGTCGCGGACACACGAGCCTACCAGAGGATGATCGCGTTCTCGAGCGCACAACAGCGTCTCTCGAACGCCGCTCTGCTCGTGGCGGTTCGAGCTCGAGCGATCCGCGTAATTTTCCTACGAATTACAGCGTAGAAGGGGAGGTCATTGGACTGCATATCGCAGAGACGAAAGGTTGAGAAAAGTAGAAAAGTAATCATGGATCTAATTATTGAACTCTAGTATTGTTGTTTCTTAGTAAAATCGCAATCGGTGGGTTTGCGATTTTTATGCAAGCTTGCAAAATAGAAATTCTATAAAATATTTCGAACTTAACAGAGAGGATGACAATTGTTTTCGTAGATTATATATATTAATCCTTTGCGCTCGAGAGATGACTCTCAATCGTTCAATAATAGTGACTTCAGAGATTTTCAAGTTAAGCAATATACTAAAATTTATTGATACAAATATTTAACTCTATGAGTTTAAGAATTTGCAAAATTATCATTTGGTGACCGAGTGTAAAGGGTTAGAATCGTGTTTTAATTTTGAACTTTCTTAGATCGATGCTCTTCTGCAAAGCGCGATTCACTAGCGTTGGCTGCTAGGATTCGCGCTCGAAATAAAATGAATTCCACGGTTTAGTAGGCGATTGTCAGGATCTCTGAGAAAATTTTCGAGGACACTGTTGGATGGATAGAAAGGAGCCATTGAGGTCGGTTTAGGAATTCCGGCGTGTAAGAGGGCTGTAGGTACGGGCAAGCCACCCTCCGGATATCAAAAACTGTTAGGAGGGCGAGAACGCTGTAGAAAAAAATTCGCCGAGCCAAACGAAATACGTATCCGCATCCGACCACAAGCTTCCATTTCCGGTGCCCGGCAGACTGCTGGCCCGCTATATTTCCGAGACATTTATCCTGGTTTATCCTTCGCTCGGAGACGGTATCGACGGAGGGTT
The DNA here is from genome assembly GCA_033822845.1 of Tetrapedia diversipes. NCBI lineage: Eukaryota > Metazoa > Arthropoda > Insecta > Hymenoptera > Apidae > Tetrapedia > Tetrapedia diversipes. The sequence continues at coordinate 340,616 of JAOPTO010001573.1, read as the reverse complement.
GAGGAGGCTTCTGAGGGGCGGATTTTTGCCGTTAGATTCCCGGATCCTGGATACCATCTCGAATCTTTCCAGCTGGCCAGCTTCACGTCTGTACAGCGTAATGAACGACGCCGCGAGAAATTAACAGTTACAGTAAAAATGGAGTTTCTTAAAGGTTTTTCATTTATCTAATACACGTAACAGATATGACGATTAGAATAGGATTAGAATATATGTCATGTTAGGGATGGTGTAGAACTGTTAACGTTTGGAGTGCTCGTTTTCTGTAGGTGGATAAAAATTTCAATGAATATGGGTACTGTGAAATTAAAAGTTCCTTTTGTTTAATAACAAAATCAGCTCTTGCCGATTTTCACTTGTTCACTTCTTCCCTTTCTTCCTTCCTTTTTTTCTTTCCACGCTAAATGTCACCATTCGTACATAAATGTACTAATATTCTAACTCTTCTATTCTTCATTTTGTAGCTTACCGAGTAGATATTTAATCTGGAGTTGACATAATTTTTCGACCTGCAAGGATTGCAATACAAATGTGCTTGATATTTAACGTGACAGTACATATCGTGTAAAGTACGTTATAGTTAAGGTTTCACTTGGTACATCCAATAATTGATCGTTAACTATTTCGCTTCGAGCGCCGTATATAGGCGGCATTCGAATGTATTTTGTATGTTAATAATTTTATAAGCCTTTTCACATTAAAAGCACAGTTGTTATTTAAGACTTTGAAAAGCATATATACAGAAACTGCGCACACTGTGCATATTTCACATATGCCATAACGGTACTTCGACGAATTGGACAGCCGAAGCGAAAGGGTTAAGCTTCCCGTGCAGCGGCCAACAAGATTCAATCTGAAAATAGTGCACCGAGCAAGCATAGCGTGTGTTCCCATTATTGCTTAGTAATTGAACCATTATTACAACGTAGCAATAATAACCGGCGCCGCAGACAGCTGAGTCGCTCGTTCGCGTTTTAATTCGACACCGGGCGTTATTACGATCTAATAACGTGTTCCGGCTTATTGCGCAGCCCGATAAGAGGCCAGATAACGCGGCATCGGGCGCGTTTGCATTTCTATATTTGCCCCGCGAAATGCCCTAACAGCCGTGTCACGCGCGTGCGCACGCACACGAGGTTAGGACGGAACCGAGAGAAAATGGAGGAACCGAGGAGAATGGATACGCGGCAGAGCATTGAGGAGCGGGCCAGCCAACTTCGCGATGGGTTATGGCAAACGGCCAATCAAATTCCATTCTCCGAAGTCGCCAGATGACGGTGGATAAATATGCCGCACGCCGGTGACCCTTCGTGCCCGCCATCGCCGCCCTCCTCGCGAAACAGGGTCCAACGTTTATCGTGGTTTATCGCTAATTGACCGGGGGCTACGGTCAAAATGGGCCCGACTTCGGTAGCTCCAGTTAGGATGTTAATTAGATCTGTCTCGGGGACTGGAACGGCGGTTACGAAACCGTCGACAATAGTTATCTCTGGAAGGCGACTCGGCCGGTTTGATTTATGGCACCTCTGCTCTTTCTGCCAGACCGTTTAGATCTTGCGATCGTTACCGTCGCGCGACCGACCGCGAGACCACTTGCGTTCCGTTTTATGCCTGATTTCGTCTTCCCGCTGGACTGGAACTACCTCGAGCCACTCGTCCGACGTTCTAATCGCACCACGATCTGTTTCTGTTTCGCCCTTGTTGAAAGGTGCAGTCGTAGAGGAAGATTCGTACATCGTATTACGATAATTATGTGGGATTTTTATTTTATCTTGAGAAATGATAGGGTTTGGATCTAGGTGAAACTAAGAAAAATTCTAAAATATGTATATAGGAATTTCTATTTTTATTGAGTGAGAAAGAGAGAGAGAGAGAGATATGATAGGATTCAGGTGTAGGTAAAAGAAAGTGAAGTTCTTAGATATGATATGATACATATTTAAAGCAGTTTAATACATCTTAACGCTTAACCAACCGAATGGGGAGATCTGCCATTCTTTCCTCTGCCACTGATTCTATTTACTTTTGTTATTGGTTATTCTCGAAGTGGAGTTGGATTTATTAAAAATTGTACTTTGGAAGAGCAGAAAATGCATTTGATGAACTGTCAACAACACTAGTTTTCACATTTTATTATTAGTTAGTCTTAAACAATTGATAAAGTTAAAGATAAGACTTACTTTATAAGATAAAGTTTGTGTTTTGAAAAAGCAGAAAATGCAAGAACTGTGAACAACACTAGTTCAAAACCAACTAATAATCAAAGTAAATAGTTTCAATGACAAAAGAAAGAACGCCAAGATCTCCCCATTGTCTAAGTGTGTTAATAAAACTCATAGAAAGGATCAAGTGACATTCGGCTGCTTCGAAAGCTGAACCTCTCCAGGCCCAGGGCAGGTGAATAAGTTTCCGGACGGACGCGTCCGCGGCGGTTGTTCGCGGAACCCCGGACAGGTCCGACGGTGACGGGTTTCGCTCCCCGTGCAGAAAGAGAAAAAGGGACCTCCCCCTCCTGAAGAGCAAGCGAGACACAGGGAGAGCGCGCGTTCGATGCATCGGGAGCTTTAGCGGGAAATAAATTTCGAAAGCGACACGCGGCTCTGTGGCCTCGCCGCGACAAGAGAAGTGGATGTTTTCGAGGGCGTCGCGCGGTGCATTGTTTGCCGTGAGAACCCGCCGCGGAGATGCGCAGAGAGATATTGCGAAGAGATAGAGACAGAGAGAGGGAAGAGACAGGCGGCCGGAGAGAAACGTTCCGCGAGAGGGACGGTGAAGAGGCAGGGGAAACGGAGAGAAGGGAGAGAACACACAGAGAGAGAGAGAGAGAGAGAGAGAGCTCTGGCATCGATCTAGTCGTCGGTTCGGCCGGGGGCGGAGCAGGGACACAGGTGCTTCTCCGCGTCTACAGGCTTAGCGTCTGAACCAGCCCCAGAACCACCTCTGCGAATCAGCCTTGATAGCGGCCACCGGCTGCTCCATATAGCGCGGCGGTGCTCGCGTTGGAATTAGGCGATACCGTTCCTCCCTTTCAGAGACGTCACTCTCCGCGCGTATTCCACGCGCGCGCGCCCGATAATTCATCGGCCGGACGAAGCGTGCACGGCTGGTTGCCTGCGCGAGGGGCAAGCTCCCGTACATAAGTCACTGGACACTTGTGAATTTTCAACGGAACACTCGATGCTTTGGTCTCTTGATGGTGTAGAAAAAAGGTTCTTAAGATTATTTATTGTTATTAATATTGATAGGGATGAAATACAGAGGGTGAGGTCTAAGGAAGGGAAAAAAATAAAACAAAAGAACTGCGTTCTCCTCGGCTCGTGCTAGAGAATAGACGTAGAGTAATGTATCATATGTGATAGTTATTAGAATAAACGTAATGTTTAATACTATATAGAGAGAGTGTACCTTATTATTATTATTATTTTAAAAACCTAAAAAATATGAATAATGGCAAAAACATACGGTATACAGTAAATTCTAATTCAACTCTGTCACGCAATTCTATGTTTACTCCTCGGCTCTTTTTGCGAATCTACAACTCGGTTTTCTATTTAACACTGGTCTCTTTTCTCTTTCGAGAATAACCTTATGGACCTTTTCCTTTTCCCACCCCGCACTTGTTAAATATTGACGATCCATCGGTGAATTATTTTTCCGATGGGACTGGTTTTCGTCTAGTCGACCCACACTTTCACTTTTCTGGTTCTTAAAACTACGACACTACAATAGGATCTTGAGAAAAGAGTATAACTTCATCTGGCTGGTCTAAATTTAATTTTGTATCCTACACTTATAAACGCTACGATAGATTGACAGGCAAGTTCTGATTTCGTTCAGCGTGTCATGAATCATGGAAGGGAAAACAGAGAGAAAGAGCATAGTGATCTTGGTTGCATTGAGTTTCAAATTAAATAATCGATGGTACATTGATAAGGCGGACGGGTTGGCGGTAGCCGAGCGTCTTAAAAATCTGTTTTTTCGTCGGCTCCGAGGCGGAGGAGAGAGTTCCCTCGAGCGGGGATCGCGACAATTACGGGACGCCGGAAAGATTTATAGGCACGGTGGGGGGAGAAAAAGAGCGTAGAAACGCGGGGCGAGGGGGGCAAGGATCGAAGCGGACGGAACTTTCGTCCCGAAGAGTCGTCCCGTGAATAAATTAGAATTCGAGTATCCGCGGTGATGTATAATGTAATGGATACCGGGACGAGCGGAGAGGGCACGAAAGAGAGAGAAAGAGGGACAAGGAGGATACAGCTTGGACGAAGAGAGGAATGAGAAGGAGAACGAGAGAGGAGAAGACGACGAGCCGGCGGCGAAACGGCCGGGCCGAGCTGATTAATTATTTTTGTTTAAACCCGAAACTAACAACCATCGCGGACCGGTCGGGATTCTCGGAACAGAAGAAACTTCCTCGACGATATTTGATGCCTCTCCAGCGGGGCGACGCCTGCTGGTGATCACTGGACTCCTCGCGGTCCCCGGGGCCTGCACGGTCCCACGATCCGTGTCTCCGATTGGTGATGGAACGATGATGAGATCTGGAATCGAGTTCCTCGAGCCGTGGTTTCCGAGGACCCGATAGAGATCGTAGATCTCCTGCTGGACGCTCTTCTGCTCTTTCTTTTGCCAGGGACCCTTGTCGCGGACCTTCGAGCTCCAAGTTCGTCTCTTATAACGCGCGTCGATACAACTACCAACAGAGTAGCTGAGTATGTGCGTCTCGGAGTAATACTTTTCTAAATTGTGACAACCTTCCTGCCTTTGCCACTAGGAGGGATCAACCGAAGACCTTTCTCGCAAGTGCTTCAGTCCGTCGCGGTTTCTATATATGCGACCTCTCCCTTCCTATTCTTATGTCTAAGGTAGGGGCCTGCTAGGTAAGTCTTACTGATGAGTCCACTAGCAGGCCCCAGATGAAACACCGCTTTCCCATTCCTTTTCCTTCTTATTCCTTCTCTTACCAATAGCTACAGGTGGAATATAAAAAATCCTTCCTTAATGGCTGCCTACGTCATAAAAGGAACCTATTGCCCAAATTTCTTGTTTCTAGCTTCAGTAGTTTAGGCTCTCCAATGATGAATCAGTCAGTCAGTCAGGGCATGTCTTTTTAAATGTAATAGATATGTGGCGACCTTCCTGCCCTCATTACAAGGAGAGATTAACCGACGACCTTTTCCGCAAGTGTTCGAATCCGTCGCGGTTTCTATATGTATGAATTTTGACCTGTCTCTTCTTATCCCTATGTCTAAGGCTGCGGCCTGCTAGGTAAGTCTTACTAAATGAGTCCACTAGCGGGCCCCGGACGAAACACAGCTTTCCCATTCCTTTTCCTTCACTGTTTCTTAGCTACAGCCACGAAACGTTCGCTTCTCGTCGGTCCGATTGAATTTCCACCAAGTGGAAACGGATACCAGGCTTACAGCATTCGAAGGACTCCGTTCGTATCCGTAACCATAGAGAGACCTCGCGTCCATGTTGCGTAATTATAAGGATAGCGTAACGGTTTTGCGTTTCCTCCAGCCGGATCAAATGGGCGATCTGTTTGTCCTCGAGAAGTTTCTACGCCATCCGATCCAATTTCTGGCAGATATACATCTTCTTTTGTTTTTTTTTTTTTAATTTATCCTCCTACATTATAACATTATGTAAATTATTGGGTGATTGCAAAAGTTAGTGCCCGATTTGTCTAAAAATGAATACGATACATTTTCATAAAAAGTAATATTTATTAATCAATAATGTACTCGTTTTTAAGGTTATGATGAATTACGAAGCATTTAGATAAGTGTCGGTTAATAATATGATTATAAAATAAATAATTGAAAAGTCAACTGTACATCGGCCACGAACTTTTGCAATCACCCAATATTTTATCGGTTTGGTCAATTTAGCATGAAGATACTCTACTAATGGATCGTATCTGAGTGTGGGAAGGCTACACTGTTGTCACGACGTTAAGTCGTTTGGGTGTGCAATCTTCTAGATATGTTCGTTTTAAATCGGTTGTTTGCCAAATCATTTGGATGTTTCTCTAGTCGATCCCTGTATTTTCTCGAGAAGATTTCAATTTCTTCCTTCGCCGTTTTAATCCCTAGATCCTTTCGATGGTTTTCATTGCAGATATGCATCTAGTCAATTTTTCCGTTCGTTTCTCAGACACCACACCAGATCGCATCTTCCTACGAGCGAGGCTTTCTCTTATTTATCCCGAACAGCTCGATTCTCGTTCCCTCGGCACGCTTGTACACGGTGTACACATGCTCGACGATATTATCCCTCGGAGGGGCACGAAAGTGGCGCGTTTTTACGATCAGATGGAGCGCGCACGGGCCTCTGAGAAATGATGGAGTCGCCTGGGTCGCCTTCTCCGCCTCGCGGAGGAAATAAGGAGTCGAAATAAAAGGAACGGGGCGAGTACAGAGAGAGGACGAGGAACGAACGAGGAGAGGAGAAGAGGAAGAGTAAGAAAAGAAGAAAAACAAGAATAAGAAGAAGAAGGCGAAAAAGAGAAGGTGATGGCGGTGGTAAGAAGGAGGTAGGAGGAGGAGGAGGGAAATGGGGAGGGTTTGAGAGGAGAACTCGACTCGGAGATCATCTGCCGCTATAACAGGCTGCCAGCTGGCAAAAAAGTCAAACGCGAGGCTCCCTTCGCTATGCGATGCTATGTTGATGGCGTGTCGCTGCTTATTTTCAACCCGCTGCCTGCATACCTGGTTAGATCCGAGAGGGATCTCTGAAATGTTCTTGGCTCCGATCCGAAATCATATACTACTGCTTTCATCCCTCTCACTGCTCTCCTCCGCTCCACGCCACCCTGTTCGTCTCTCCCTCTAACCACTCGTCCGCTCCTCTCTCTCTTTCTTTCTGCCTCCGTCCGCTCTTCCATCTTTCGCGTCGCGTTTCTCGTCCTCGACCGCCCATCGTTGACGCCGACGACATCGCGACCCGCGTTTTCTACGCTTTTCCGCTGCCGTCACCGTCGCGCCTACCGAGAGCAAATTTGTCTCCGTTCCCGTTTATTTATTCGCCAGAGTTCGTCGAATCTCTCTTTCCCCCTGAACCTCTATCCATCGGTGCTCCGCACGTCGCGCGTGCGTCCACGAGCGCGGGCTTGCTCTCTCGCGAGCGGATCCGCGGGAACGTGCTAATTATAATCCTCGATGAGCGCGATTGATCGCGCGAGCGCCTCGTTACCGGCTCCAATTACACCCATGGATCGCGTCGCCAAGCCTCGAATCCGCGAGCCTGGCTCTATCTCGTTCACCGGTTTTTCCATTCGCTCGGTCGTTTCGCCGCTTAATTAGCCGGGTCGTCGAGACGCAGCCGATAATTGCATTATCGGTGTTAACGATCGTTGTTTGTCCGCTGACGACGAATTGTCCGCGTTTTCCACGGGCGAAAAGATAGGGTCACGCGAGAGGGTGCGAGATAGTTGGTCGTACAATAACATTCTTTGCGATATCTTCGTCTTCCGTGGCTGGCTATCTCGCCTCGTGCACAAAAGGAATATCAAATTATCGGTAACGGATCGAGTATTCCAGAACTGGTGTGCCGTGGTGGTGGCATTGCGACTTGTTTCGTGCCAGATCGTAATGACGCGAACCAGGTAGCACGCCGGGTTCGACTTGGTTTCAGAATACGAAAACATTTTCCGCGCGTCTCGCGATGAAATCCTAACCCCTTCGTCCCGTTACACAATCTTATCGTGGCTGTACTCGCCGCGGCTTTCCTTCTGCTCCCTCGCTCCGTGTACACGCGGGCTGGAGGAGGCGGCGGCAGCGGGTTCTCGTAGCCTTCCGCTTACTTACGCAGAGGGAACGACGAGAGAAATTGAGGGAAGTAGATAAAGAGAAACAGAGCGAAAGTGAGACAGAGAGAGAGAGGGAGAGAGGAAATGAAAGAGGGAGAAGAGAAGGTACGGCAGCCAGTCAGGCAACCCCTGTGCCTGGCCTGATCCACGTTGTACCCGTGGCTCGCGAGGGGTGCAGCGAGCAGGGGGCCGTGCGGATGGAAAGGGGTGCGGAGCACCCCCTGGCTAGGTAGTAGAAGGGGTGTCGTGATAACGTCACGCTCTGACAGAGTGCCGCTGCTATCGCGCCGCCACACGCCGGCAGAGAAACAAAATGGAACCTCCGACCGACCGACCCTTCCCACCGACCACCCCCTCCTCCTCCCGACTTCGCCTTGCCGTTTCATCCCTCCCGACCAGCCACGATTTCGACCTCCACGAACTTTTCTCCGCTCCGGCCGAGTCTCTGCTTTCTAAGCTCCGCTTACTAACGCGACCAACGGAGGAAACACAACTTCGAGGAAGGTGTGTACAGAGAGCAGGTTTGTGGAGAAGAGGTCATAGAGACGTGGAAAAAGTTGGTGATGAGGGGAAAGAGAAAAAGCGGAGAACGGTATAAGGACACTGCGGCGTATCCACCTTTTCCAATCGTCCCGAGGCGCTCGAGATTCGATTCGGGAGATTAATGATCGGTCCGAAGGATCCGGACGATCCTCTCGTGCGCCCCCGGGCGACGAGACGCTGCCGCCTTTCTCGTCCTTCTGGCTCCGGGAACGAAGGACACGAGCGAAGGGAGATCTTGTCTTGGCCGGGGAGCGCCGAGATCGGGAATGCCGGTGATATACAGCGCCGCTCGATTTGATTCCCCCGATCGCCAGAAAATGATAGTCTCCCCGAAGGATGCCCGGTTAATCGATTACTACCGGCAACCAGTCCTCTGAACGATTTCGGTAGATTTTCTGTGATTATTGGGCCTTTGCGCAGTACGTTTGCTGTATCTTACGCGAATGTAATAGTTATGGCAGTAGTAAAAGGTCGTGGTGCTGGATCAAACTAAAGAATCAAGAATTGAAACTTATAAATTCGCGTTTACGATTATTTAATCGACAACTGCAATATCGTCTTCGTGAAGTTTGCAGATAAGCTGGTGACAATCTCATTATAATATATAATTATTAATATATTAATATTAAGAACTTTTCACTACTATTCCATTAGAGCTACAGTAGCGGACAATAGTTTAAGTATGCAAATATTGTTAATATATTTATTTTTATCGTCATTATGATAGAACAGTATTTATTAATTCGCACAGAATACGAATTTTATTTATCGTGCTATTTCTTATTAATTAATTAATTCGTTTTCCTTAACCCTTTGTTCTCGTCAATTTTTATCCGCTACCATATGTTCCTTCCCTTTAAATATATATTCCGTTCGCTTTTCAAGACCGCCGTTTGTCTATTCTCTCCTGAACAATGAAATAATCACGATCGAGCCTCGTAACGCCTGTTAACAGTGCCCGTTTCAGCATCCATTTCAGCGCCCAATCGCGCGGCTACAAAGGAGCAGCGCAGATCGATATGACGAGGGCACGCGTACGCGGTTTCTGGCCGAGCACACGTCCCGGTCAACTGCACACACAAGGTCGTGGCGGAAATCCGCCCGACATCGAAACACCCGCGATTTTTAGGCCGCTGCAGCGTCGCGCGACCGAGAGGCGCGCATCAAAAGCGCCAGACCGCGCAATAAATAGAAAGCAGCCGATATTAATCCCGTTAATTGGCGGGCCGCGAGCCTGCGGCCTCTGGTCCTCCTGTGTGCCCGCGAATAACAGGCGCAGCTGTCTCTGAAAAGCTTGATTTTTCGAGCTTGGCCGTAAGCGCGGGGGCGCAGTAGCGGCGCGCGATTGTTTCCGGCGTGTCGGCGGCCGTGGAGCACCGACGTCGGCTAATGGCACGGAAAGGGTGGCGAAAATAAAGAGGGTGGTCGGGCCGGGTGGAGGCTGTAATTAAAACAGGAATGTTAATTACTCTTTGCATTACCGAAAAGCCTGTTATTGCTGGCGCGCGCGCGCGCGCCAGGCGGAGGCGTAACCGTGTACCCCTATCCGTGGAACGTTTTATCCGAGCTTATTCCTCCTCTCCCTTCCACCTTACCGACCGGATGCGCCGATAATCATCGCGTAATACTCGCCTGTCGAATTAATTGCCGCTATCGGGAATCGATCACGGGAGGGGGAGGTTTCGATGAATTGACGATAACCAGGGGGTCGGGGGGATGCCTTATGCAATCGTAATTGGCGAGCGTTATCCGGCGAGCAATTACCACTCGGAAACGTCTTATTTCTCTTTAATAACAGGTCGATCTATGCGGTCGAGGCTACGGCGGATCCACCGGGCTCGTGAATCCGCCGTCTTTCTGCTTCGCGTTCCCTTCGTCCTCCCGTCGCCGCGAGAGATGATTTCTCGTTCTAGAATATTCAGTATCCGTTCCAGGAACCGGCGGTAAAGCGCGTATACCCCGGCGTGGGATCCACCGGGCTGCCGGTAATTTATGTCGACGACAGACGTTCCCCGTGAACGAGAACCGACCGGGAAACCTAACTTAACTTGGTCCGGACGGAATCAACCGGGATACTTTGTCGCCGGTAGTTAAACGGTCTCGCGTTCTTCGATACAAAGAAACACAGAACAGGGACAGGGTCCCGGCTAGGTCAGCCGGAGTGGCTGGCTAGGGTCGAAGGGGTCGTAAATACGGGGCCGAGTTTCGAGTGAGCCGGATGATTTATAGAAACTTAAATCCCCGGGGCTCTCGTCTCACCGGGCAGGTTCCTCCGCTTCGCCGTCTCCGGTTGGACAACGAAACGAGCCCGCGCGTCTATCTATCTTTTCTCCATCAACGCCGGATGCGAGTCGGGACGAAGCTGCGAAACCGACGAAGCGTTCGGAGGACGTTGTGGAACCGCGAGAGAGAGTCTCTTCGAGGGAGAACGGAGTCTCTCTGCACCACCATAACCATCACCTTTCGCTCTCTGTTTCTCTCCCGCAAGGGGGAATATTTAATTACAGCCTTCGCGAGGAGTCGAGAAGAGCGGGAAGAAAATAACGCGGCGGGGGCCCCTTTCGAATGGCTCCGTTCGAGGGCGCACGCTCCTCTGTGTTTACCTCGTACTTCTAATTGCTTCGGCCTGGTCAGAGTCTACCATTACGGCTGAACGGAGATCGCGTATCTCTGTGTATGCATCGTGCACCGATGCAACCGATCGCGCCCGTGTGCGCGCGTTTATCGGCGAACGGTGCCGGCTCGAACGGACGGACGAAACGCGCGCGCTCGAAATCGGACCTCTAAGTAATAATTATTGAAGCGGTACCCCCGGAGGGGTGCGCGCGAGAGGAGTCGGGGGCCCGTGATGCGCATCGGGATGAACGTTTTGCGGATTCGTCGAAGGACGGAGAGTCGATGACTTTATTGGTCCCGTGGGAGGGTTGGCCGAGCGGTCTGCGAGGGAACGCTCGTTGTTGCCGCGGAATATCTGTGATTATAGATTGCTGGAATTTATCGACGATACAATTAAATCTTCGTTAGAATCTTTGCCGTCGTTATTACGGGCCAAGGACAATAATCGTTGAACGCAATTAATAAGCCGCGACGAACGTTACTCGCATCCCTATAGCGATGTTTTAAAGAGAAATCGAGTGATACCAGAATGGTTCAAGAACTTTTGACGTTACTTGAGTTACTGTTACTGATATCCATGAATATTCTTAACCCCTAGGTTACTGTGGGCACCTATAGGCGTTTATAAATTTTGCGGTCGCCTGAGACTGAGAAGGCCTAAGAAGAAATTCAGTTTTCTGATTACTAAAATATGTTTTCACAAAAATGCATCCCTACGCAAAATTTCACTCAAAGTTCTCAGCGTACGTCATAACTAAATTTCTACAGCAGAGTACGCCAAACGGCTAAGAATGCTACAGTTAGCTACAAATTAGCTATTAGCTATAAGCTATACTAAGCTAAGAATTTTATATATCAAAAATTTTATATCAGCACTTGAAATGTAACTGTTGATTTTATACTCGTAACTCTACTGTTTGTTGAAGTTGACAAACGCTTGAATTTTGGCGGGAGGTAAGGAGGGGATGAAGCAAAGTTTCACAGGATCGACGTTTATATTAAAGCAAGAATTGTATAGCTACACTTAAAATGCAACTGTTGATTGTATACCCGGAACTCTACTGTTTGTTGAAGTTGACAAACGTTTGAATTTTGGCGGGAGGTAAGGAGGGGATGAAGCAAAGTTTCGCAGGATCGACGGGGTAACGCGTGTCAACCGATAATCGCCGGTACCTTCGCTTAAGCCGTACGGACATCTCGATAGGTTGCGTTAACGCGGTGTTTCGCGATGGTGTTGGTGAGGAAAAGGGGTACGGCCATGTTGGTGAGGTGGCCAATGGCGCGCAGAGCACCTGCCTCCCGTCTCTCGCGTGTTTCGCCGGACGTGTGTGCCGGCACACCGTGTGGGCGTGCGTTTGCACGCGTGTATGCGTGCACGCCGCGTGGAAACGCGCGCGTGCGTACGCGCACCGTCCCTGCACACGCACACGCACCGTAAACATCGCGCGCGCACTCCTTCATGGATACTAGGCAAACGTTCTGTTGCCATTGTCGGTGCAATTGTTTCGATAATCGATGTATCGACCTAACCTTTGCATTTGCAATCGGAATCACGCGTTGAAACTTCAATTTTTTATTAATCGAACGATTATGGGGTATAATGTTGGGAAATAGAGTTGGGAAAGTGTTAACGTTTTATTGTAGTTAGTAAATTATCATTGCGATGATTCTTCTGATTATCTGTAATACTTCTATTGTTCTATCAGTATTTTGAAGATTTTACCCTAATGATTAATCCTACAGTACTCACATAGAAATCTAGCGTAGGGGAATCCTCACCGTTAGAGAATCTTATCTCCATTTCTTTTTTTTTAATATGTTTAAATTGTACTAAACATAAATTGTCTTGAAATCAATAAACAGACGAGGAATATAATAATTTGTTCATATTGTGATCTTTACGTGTCACTTTCGATTGAGAGTCTAAGAGCACCCCACGTGGTTACTAGTACTACAAAAGTTCACGTGGTTACTTCCGGATTAACCATCAACTCTTATTTGCCCTATCATTTCTCCAATCGATTGCACCAAAATAAACCAAACAATTACACAGCAGGATTCATATCCTTCACAGAGATATAAATAGGACACCAATAAAATGAACAAAACACAGGAGGAGAAGTAAAGAGTACTAGAAAAATTCCTCATTTGCCACATTGTGAAATCGTAAAACTAAATCACCAACGACAGACCGTCAAAGCCTCAAAACCCAGCACGCTCCTTCTCGCTTCAACGAGCTTCATAGTCCTCTCGCGTCTCCAATTTGCTCGAGCGGAGCCAGGCACGAAGTGCAAAAAGGAAGACAGCCTTTAATCTGGAATTCGAACGGCAGCCGATACGATCGCGGACTCTCGGCTCGGTGGATCGAGGCGGAAAGCGGACACGTCCGTGGCCCGTGACACGTGTAATTATCCGCGCGATTTCATTCGTACGCGCGTGCAAGTCGGCACGCTGGACGTTCCGGCGTGTGTCGTCATCGCGATAATTATGCGCGGGTTCGAGCTCGCGATGCCGAGCCGTTGATATCGTTATACCTTGTGGAGCGCGCGGGCAAAAGCGACCACTCGCGACCAGTTCCAGGTTGGATAAAACTCGATCGTCGATAGAAGACGAGTCGACAGGGTCGACCTCGGCCGCGACGAAGACGACGGTCCTTTGCTCGTCACCGGTATCGTTCGCCGCCAATTACGGTGAACATCGACGGAATTTATGCACAGGCATGCGTGGCAGGCTCGCTTGATTAGAAGGGCGTACGATAGGGAAGATCGATCGGTTGTCTTTGACCCACTTTTTGTCGGCGTCCGTGGACGAGGAAAGACGGTATGACGGGTACAGCGGCTTCTAACGAGGTATCGTCGGGTGCTTATGGGACGGATGAAGATGGAAGGTTCTCGTCAGAAGATTGTATACTCTTCTCACGATTAACCCTTTGCACTCGAGAGATGACTGTTAGTCGTCTAATAATACTAACTTGACAAATTTTCAAACTCAAAATATTTTCTGAGATTTACCTATATTAACCCTTTACACTCGAGAGGTCGTCTAGTAATATTAACTTCAAAAAGTTTCAATTTCGAAATATTTACTAAGATTCCCTTATATTAAACTTTATTTAGTTTAATTAAATTATATACCACAATTTACATATACGACTATTTAACTTCCAGGTCTGACTAATAAACAAACTAACTGAAATCTAAAAATTTGCGAAACTTTCATTTGCGCTTCTCGAGCGCAGATGGTTAACCCTTTGCCTTGCGATCCTAATTCACGCTAAGACTACAGCTACTGATGCAAGTATAGTACAAGCATGTATACATCGTGAAAAACTTATAATTTCACCCGGTGTAATTGAGAATTATCAGATATCGATTACGTTAAGCACCATAACGTTCCGCGTTCGAGGACAGTGATGAAGTATAGAGTTAAACACGAGAGATCGTAGCATGTTCTCGAAACAATTACCGTCGTTATAGTCCGACGCAAATTGCGTCCGACGAGCGGGCAAAAATGATGATCGAACCACCCCGCGAATTCCGTCTACCCCGCGCTTTTAAATCATTCCTCCCCCGTGTATCGGGAATAATTCCGCGCGATGGCTGCCTTAACGACGCGGCGGATTTATCGTAATTACCGGCTGATTAATTGTTCTAAAATAAATACGATTCTTCCCCCTCCTCCCTCCCTATCCCAGGCTCGTTTCCTGTTTCGGGCCACGGTTATCGCGATTACATAACCATTAAGCGGTCGCGTCCGCGTTCGCCTTCGTCGGGGCGCGCTTTCTGTGGTCGCCGACGCGCACCCGCACACCTTGCCGCAATTTCCGTGAACGTTCGCCGGTATACAAATAACCTCGACGATCGCAGCCTCGCCAGAATGGCCTCGGTAAATCGTTTTCGAGGAGAAAGGAACCGAGAAGGGAGGACGAGATGGAGGAGGAGGAGGAGGAGGGAGGACACAGTGGAAAAGAAGGCAGAAAGAAAGAAACGATAAAAGAAAAGAAAAGAAGGGAGAGCCGCCTGGCGGCCAGCTCGGGTGGGTACCAGTTAAAATCTTCATTGCGGTCAGCCATTCTTCTCCCGAGCTGCCCTCTGCGCTCGTCTCGGCTCCACCTGGTGTTTTCGCGCTCTCGTCCTTCGTCCCGTTCTTCTTCCACCTCTTCCAATGTCGATCCTCCTGGATCATTCGACCGATACGACTGGAGGGCAACGATGCGTGCACGAGAGAAGGTCGGAGCGTTCTGGTGCTCGAGGAGCCCAATCAGAACGAGGCTTCGACGTAAAGTCCGGCATAAGGGGATTTCCCACGGGGACCGATGGTTACCATGCTTGAGCTTTGACTATCTTGAGTTCCACTCAATTTCGACGCCTGACTATTCAGCGTCTCGCTTTTGTTTGCCATTTCCTGTGAATTTCTGAGCCTACGATTCGGTACGGTACTTCGCGCCGTTGTTTTAACCGTTATTGCTTCAAGCGTGCCGCTCAAGCACCGCCAATATAATTAATGATACAAAAATATTATAATCAAAATTATATTACTTCTGAAATTAAGAAAGATTGTTCATTATAGCATTTAAAGTCAAAATATGATAAGAATAAGTTGAAGTTGCCGGTTGATATTCATCTTTAAAAGTAGGAGTGTTAAGGATTAATACTTAGACAACCTATTCTATTTACTTTTGTTACTGATCAGTCTTGAACTATTGTTGTTCATAGTTAGTCAAATGAATTTCCTGCTTTTCCAAACTACAATCTTTAATCAAGTCTTAATACGCGATGGACAGTGTCTAATTAGTTGTGGCACCGTGAGTTTAGCTAAATGTTAATAGACTCCCGGTCGGTGAAGTGTTAATATCAATAGCACTGATATATTTAAGATTATGTGGTGTTCATCTGATTGGAACACGTTAATCAATTGTCTCACAGCTTAATAACTTATCGTGGATGCTTTCTAGCGTTTCTTTCGTTGCGTTCACCCATTGGCACATAATAAATCTTAGGATGTCAAGTTTACCGTACTGTAATCGATAACTTGTCCGAGATCCTCTCGTGCAGCACCGTAAAAGGGTTAATTTCAGCGTCTCCATCATATCGTCCTGCGCGTAAATCGAACGAACGGCCACCAATGTCCATAACACCGGTGAACGTGTTGAAAGGCGACCAGGCGGAAAATGATGGAAAATTAAAATCTCCCCGAAGAAGCATAGCTGTTGTCGGTCTCTTCCTTCCCGTACATCGATACCCGTACGACTCGCGGGGCTCTCGTAGGCCGCGTAAATAATCGACTTTATTAATTCACCGGACGGCTGACAAATAGCGTACACATTCCAGCATGAAATATTCTAATAGCGTTTGCTTTATACGCCGCGCTGGACGTCGTTTATCGCGGAATCGCTTTCGGTGGGGACGTTGTTGGGTGATCGTCGTTGAAACCTGTGTGTTGTATGCGTGCCAGTGCACATACGCGACAAGGAGAGCGCGCTCGTTAATGGGCCCGCAGGAAACGAGTCGATTGTGGAACGCCGCCCATTAAGAATTAATAAGAGGAACGGCCTGGACGCGGCCGGGGATCGATCCAATTGCACGAGCATAATTGGACGGCAGTTTCTCGTAAAATTGTCCGACTGGAAAACTCCGTGGGTCGACGCAGAAAGAGGTCGGGAGTAGCGCTCGCAAAACTCGGCCTCGCCGCGGCTCTGTTCTCCGGGCCCCGCGTTAGCGACCACCATAATAATTCCCCAGTGATTTTTATTTGGTCCCGTTTCATTGCACGAGATGGCCTATGGGCAGCCAGTACGGTCTGTTATTAGCGTCTGGTGGTGCTCGGCGTTATTGCCGCCCGGCTATACGCGGCCGTCTCTCTTCTTCCCTCTTTCTCGCGTGTCTCGCGTTCGCTCGACCGTCCTCTCTCTCTCTCTCTCTCTCTTTCTTTCTCTTCCTCCTGCGGGAGGCTTCGTCCCTCTCACCGTCGGCGAAATGGTGGTGCGCACGAGGTACGAGAAGAAGAGAGATTGGTTGGATGGGAATCCTTCTGCTGGAATCGACGCCATATTGGACATCTATAGGGGCACCGGCGGAGCTCGCCTCGAAGGCGTCGCGCTCTTCGGCTACGATTCGTCGAGCGCGCTCTTGCAGGAGAAAAAGAGTCGGTCGTTCGGATCGACTAGACTGGAAATCGAACCTGGGATCTTTCACTTACGATCTTTCGCTTGGGCGACTACTTGATCATTAGAACTACCAGAGCAATTAAAATGACAAATTGGTCAAAATGACCGATTGGCAGCCTTATAAATTCACCGTGGTAAAGCTCCCCAAATTTACTATGATTTTTTGCAGAAGGTATAAATAAAGATTTGTCTTCTATGTATTCGGTATTTTCTCATATAATTTTCAATTTGATTTCTTCCATACAAATAAGTCCACATTAATTGTTGATAGTTCTAGTGTTAACCACTAAGCTATCCAAACCCAATTGGCAACTACTCTTCTTCTCTTAGCCTATTTAATAAACCCATACCACGATCCTACACTCTTGTCCCCTTTCAACTTTTTCAAGCTCTAATTTCCAACGGCCCTTAACGGCACGGATCTGGTTTGCTTAGAGAGATCTTCTTGGTTAATTACGCTCGTCCAATTTGCAAATATTCATGGAAGGGAAGCGCCTGCAAAAAGGGGTGGGGGGAGTTGTCTAAGGAGATCGTGGCTTTCCAGCAATTTATAGCTGACGAAAGGAGAAATATGGATCATAAAAGAAAGCGCGGGGAATATATTATGCGTGTTCACCATGGTTCGGCATGGAACAGCCCCGGCGGTGACCGCGGCGGCCAGAAAGGAATATCGGCTGGCCGATCGAGAGCAGAGAGCGCGCGAGTCGTTTGGTAGCTACCGCGTTGCCGCTACGAAAGACATCAGGTTTGTTTTACGGCGCAGTTAAATACGATTTAGGTTTTAATTAAACCTAACTCGGAGCGAGCGAGGGGGCGGGCCCGTCGACTGACTCGGCCGTACGAGACTGGCGGCGATAAAATATATACGTAGGTATACAGCCAGCGTTTCGCTGCCCGCTCTACACCCTTCCCCGTCCCTCTACGCTTCTACTTTCCTTTCTTCCCTTCCGTTGGAATCGACTCGGAGCCAAGGGACAAAAGGGAGAACGCAAAGACGGGAGAAGGAGATCGGGGAAAAAAGAAAAACCGCTAGGTCGCGCCGATAAGCAGGCAGAAAAGCTCGTAAAGACCGTTTACTGCTGGCGAGAATCGGCCTCCTTGCCGAAGGAACACCCATCGTCCCGCACAGATCGTTTTAACCCTTTGAACGCTATGAACGCGTATATGGGTTCTCACACAACCATTCTATCTGAGCTATGAACACATAAATGGGTTCTCACACAGTCATTCAGTTTGGGCTATGAACGCAAATATGGGTTCTCACACAGTCGTTCAATTTGGGCTATGAACGGAAATATGGGTTTTCACAGAACCATTCTATCTGAGCTATGAAAGCGTATATGGGTTCTCACACAACTATTCAATTTTGGCTATGAACGTGTATATAAGTTCTCACATAACAATTCTATTTGAGCTATGAACGCATAACTGGGTTCTCGCACAGTTATTCAATTTCGGCTATGAACGCATATATGGGTTCTCACACAATCATTCTATCTGAGCTATGAACGCATATGTGGGTTCTCACACAACCATTCAATCTGGGCTATGAACGTGTACATGGGTTTTCACACAACCATTTAATCTAGGCTAAGAAAGCGTATATGGGTTCTCACACCGCAATTCAATTTGGACTATGAACGTTGTATAGTTTTATAAAATAGTGTGCTTTGTCATAAAAAATAGGCCGTCCATAGCATACTCTTAATGTCGCACAATTCAGCGCTCAAAGGGTTAACGCGATCATGCGCCTCGGCACCGATCACAGGCCGTATCGTGTGATCGATGTCGTGGCATCGGGGCATCGTCGGCCATCGTAATTTGCCGCGCGCCGCCGAGAAAATCGGCCCTGGACGATCGCGTGATCTCAAGCGGAGAACAGGAATTACGATATAACAGAAAGGCGAGAGCGGGCGCGGTGGATCCTTCGGGCGTTCACGATTCTACGGTGTTTCTTGCTAGAGCACGTCGAGGCGGTTCTGGTGCTCTTTGACCGGCCGAGGGAATATTGGACTAAACATGGATATCACGAAATAAACTTGTGGAATTAAATGCGGGCCAAACATAGATATCACGAGTTTCACTCGTAGAATTGAAGATGGGCCATTCATAGTGTTATCGATCGCAACAATGTTTCTTAATCTCTAAGGTGACGTATTGTCCCAGCTCTTGCGATGGTGCTCCTTCATTGACGATCACCTTGACTCTTACTCTTTGTGAATTACTAGTATGTTTCGTCGTATTTCTTCGTTTTGTTTCTTTTTGTTTCTACCCATGGGTGAAGGCAGAGCGCCATTTAAGGGTTTGGAAAATAGATAGTGATAGAGGGAAGTGGACAATTGTAAGCTAGAGGGAAAAGTTCGTGGAAAAAATTTACTGACAGAAGGGTGGTGGCCACCCAGGTGAATTAGGCTTTGACGTAGAGAATACGCGATAGGTCAGGCCTAGACCCCGCGATAATAAACCAGAGCTGACTTTCATAATACATACAAATAATTATCGATCCCTAACGCATACTGTTCAGTCCTAAGGTAGTAAGACATAGGGTAGCGGCAAAATTGTAAACCAAGAGCCTCAACGGAAACGGACGCGAGTTTCAGACCACTACCCCGTCCCAGCGACAACCGCACCGGCGAAATTACCAGCCGCGAGGTGGGATTTCGCAGTGCTCGCGATCGGAACGTAGCCAAAGTCCTCCGACAGTTTCGAAGTTTAAAATTATATCTCCGGCCGTAGAGCCGGTGGTGAGCGGCGGTGTAGTCGAAGGGATCGGGGGGGGGGGGGGGGGTTGGCCGGGGGTTTAGTCAGAGGCGCGAGGTGACCGCAGCCACGGCGCGCCAGGGTTTGGCGTAATGCACGCGTATGACGTGTGCGGATAATTGCAGTAGTTGCAGCCACGACCGTGCAGCCGCGGTGGCGGCGGCGGCGGCGCTGGCTGGCTGTTCGGTTGGGGTTGCTGTGGCAAAGGGTGTCACCAGTCCACCCCTCGCGGGCCCCCTGTCCCCCCTTTGCACCACTAATCAAATTCAAATGCATATACCTAACAACCGCTGCACACAGAGTCGTGCCGTTGATGAAATTATGGTCGGCTGCACTCTGCACGCCGCCGCTGTTCCCGTGCGTCACCGTCGTCTCCCGGCTGGTTTCACCGGGGACAACAAAAACATTCGGTTCGATCGAGAAAGATCGTGTCGCAGAACTCTGATCCGGCCTCGCGAAGCGTTAACACTGTTTCGAAATGCCCTCGCGCGTTAGCAACCAAGTAGGTCAACCTAGCTGCTACTGTTAACACGTTAAGGACCGTAAAGAAATCTGTAAGACATACGCCTCGGACCTTGTACGATCTAAAATCATCATAACTTTGTTGTTTATGAAGCTACTCGTGAGTGGTCTTTAATGTGTTATGTCGCTAATTCAGTCGAAAAACACATGAAAACGAGATATCTCGTGATCCGTCCGCAACGTTCGGTTTGCTAAACACGAGAACACTCGTGAGCGGTCCTTAATATGTTAAGTTTAAATAGAAATCGCGAATATGCAATAATAAAGTTAGGGTGAGGGTAAAGGGTACAATGGAGAAATATACAAATGCGGTCTGCTCTGTATGAATTCCGTTGAGTTGCTAGCTTTATTATCGCTTTGCTGTCCTCGCGTTCACTGGTTCGGAGGTGTCAATCCAAAATCTACCTGCCCCGACCATCATACTCTAGGCGAGGAAGTACAAACCTCGTAGGAGCTTATACTTCTACTTCAAATCCAACAACTACGATCCGAATCGTTCGAAATTTCACATTATCTCAGAGATGGTGGAGCGGAATAGGTATCGAGGAGTCGATCGTAATTATGAAGTATCTTAAAGAAAATAAGAAGAATCAACTTTATTCGTTGCATCCTTTGACAAAGCAAAAAAACGTTGCACCAAAAAAGAAGCTGGTCGCCCAGCTCAAAGAAGAGATCGTGAAATTTGAAAGGGCCCTCGTTTGGTACCCCGTGGCGGTCTCTCGATTAAATTCCCCGCGAGATCTATCAATTACGCGCGGAGCAACGTAAAAATTGGCCGTGAAATTCGATGGCCGGTCGGTAATTGAAAGAGGAGGTCGCGCGAGGCGGACGATACGCGAGACAATGTTGTGTTACGCGACAGAGGGACGGGGGCGAGGGGCAGGGCAGAGAGGAAGAGAACGCGGGTACGGGACAGGGAACAACAGGAGGGAAGTGCATCGTCGGCGATATCCTACCCGTCCATGGCCCGGCATGGCAGTGCACGGTGCAGTGATGCACATAATGGGCGGGATGTGCACTTGCCGCAGGAGCCAATTATTCGATACGGCGGCCGGTCGCTATACGTGCCGCTGCTATCTCTGGCACGCATCGCGTATGGGCCTCTGGCTAACTCCTTCCTTCCAGCCCGATTTCACCTCACTCCACCCCTCGCGTCCCTCTCTGTCCGCGCTGCGTTCTCCTTATTGACAACTTCGCGAGCGAGACAAAATGGCCAGCCGTGCGATGATCGATCACGCTAAGAAGCGTACGAAGGAACGCGAGTGAGATATTTGGACGAGAGTTGACGATTACGCGGGTAAAATGGTGGCGATACTGGGTCGCGGTTCGATCGTTGAACGAAATCGTTTATGGTAACTCGGAATTATGAGTTAGATTGGGGACAAAAGTTTAAGACGAGAGGATAATGTAGAATATTATTTACATGTACATTCATTTTTATTGTTATTGTGGTAAAACATTGTTTATTGATTAGCATAGAATACAAATATTATTTATACTGCTAATTCTTATTATTTAATTTATTTATTTTCTTTAATCTTACCCTTTAATCTTAAATTTTTGGGTGCTACTGTATATAGCCCGATCTTCATTGATTAGCAGAGAATGCAAATTTTGTTTATGTTATTACTTATAAATTAGCCAGTTTCATTTCATTGACTCCTTGGTGTTAAACTTTTGTCCGCTACTGTACGTGTACCCGCGTGAAAACTTAAATTAGTTTGACGAACAATATCGAATGTCACGATGATGAGTTTAACATCGCACAGTGGATTTCGAGTTTCATAAAAATCTTTTCGAGTTTTTCGATGAATCTCAGTGTTTTATATGTAAATGAGGAAAAGCAAGTTGCTCATCATTATTCCTTAGACATTTAGCTACTGCGAGAAACAAAAATTGTACGATTTGCATGAAATTTCTAAACCGACATTTGTCCAGCTTTTCGAGGCAAATACCCCACTGTGCATCGCACGAGAAGAGTACTTAAAACAACAGACGGTCGTGTGACGTTTCCCACGCAACGAGATCCATGATAATTCAGTCGAATCCACCGACAGGTCGCGTTACGTTAATGGATATGAGAAATGGCTGGAACGTGCGAATCCACGACTGCGTCGAACAAAACGAAATCCAGCTCGAGTCTCGATCGACGAGGTGCCATTACAATACCAAATGACGGGACCCCTCCCTGTTCCCCCGCCTTGGACGCATCGCGAAGATGTCTCCGCCGCGAGGGCAACAATGGGCAAAACCTTTCAATTGTATTGAAATCCCGGCGAACAAATGTGCGGCCAAATTCGTCAATAAATCTACAAGTCAACCAGGGCCGGCTCTCCTCGCGGGACAGAAAAGAGGGGGGGGGGCATCTTTCTGCGCCCTCGGGCGCGCGCTCTTCGCAGTTCAGACAGCCGCGAATATATTCGTGTTGTGGCGGCACCCTGGATACCCTTGAAGGGAAGTCCATGATTAACCCTTTGAATGCTATGGACGCATATATGCGTCTGGCGAAATCTACTACAGTATTGCCTGTCTGTGTGACAATTTGTTACTACTCTCTAATTGACAGTCGTTATCCCCACTCCTTGCATTTTGACCTAGTATTGAGCATTGAATACTCAATACCCTAGTTGAATATTCAACACTCAAAGGGTTAAAACGACTGTAGGCATTTCCCTACATTGTCAAATAACCAGAAATGACCACTGAGGAAGTCATAAGGCAAAAAAAAAAACAAAAATTGACAAACGCAAATATTCGTCTAAGGTCGCTACCAACAACTGTCGTCAGACGCATATATGCGTCCATAACACTTAAAAGGTTAACGCAGAAATGTGTGACCACTGAAAAAGTCATAAGGCGAAGGAAATAAAAATTGACAAACGCATACATTCGTCTAGGGTCGCTACTAACAACTGTCGTCAGACGCATATATGCGTCCATAACACTTAAAAGGTTAACGCCGAAATGTGTGACCACTGAAAAAGTCATAAGGCGAAGGAAATAAAAATTGACAAACGCATACATTCGTCTAGGGTCGCTACTAACAACTGTCGTCAGACGCATATATGCGTCCATAACACTTAAAAGGTTAACGCCGAAATGTGTGACCACTGAAAAAGTCATAAGGCGAAGGAAATAAAAATTGACAAACGCATACATTCGTCCAGGGTCCCTACCAACAACTGTCGTTAGACGCATATATACGCCCATAGCGTTTAAAATGTTAAACCACGCACTCCCACCTGAGTGTTCCGTCGCGTATGCATATAGACGCGAACGTGACGCGCAGAGGGACGTGCTCCGCTCCTCTCGAGTCGCGCGGGGTCCCGGGAATAAGGAACGCATTAGAATGCAGCGGCGTGCTTTTCGAGTTCTACACACCATCGCCGTTCTCACGCGAGCGGGGCGGCGACGATAAGCGCCATTTTGCTTGACGTCGATGCGCCAATTCTTATCCCCGGCATCAGCTGCGCCCCGGCTGCATGCATTATGCATCCGTCCGTCCTCTTTTCTCCTCGCGGCTGCGAAGGACCCCGGCGCTGCCTCGACGCGCGGAAATTACGAGCGCGTTGCACTTTCAAGGGGAATTAATTTGGAGCGACTTGGGTGAAGTGGTTCGAGATGAATGGCGGCAGGAACCCGTTTCAGTCGCAAGATTGTTATACACCGGCGCGGTATCTGGCTTGGAATAGCGCGGCTCACGATACGGATGGCCAGGCGGGATTGCTTTCACGTGTAGCGTCTATCACGCTATTCTGGCTACTCATAATTATGTTACGGGCTGGATGTTTCGCAGTGAAAGCTAGGAAATGAAGTTTTTCGACGCTTCGACTAATTCCCGTAAAATAACTCGGTTTAGGCGCTTTGAATCGCAATGAATTAATTGCTTTTATGCTCCTGTCTGGTTAGAGTTGAACACTGAATCAAGTCAGTGGTGTTAACACACTCTCGACTGGCAGATTTCTTGCGTTTCTAACCTTGAGTATCGACGTATAACTGTGCTTGACGTTATCAAAGAACACAAGCTTTATAAAAACAAAAAATTTGTTAATACGTCTGTAACTTATTGCTACGTAAACAAAACACACACAATATTGACATTCGTTTGATAGCTTTGAACACGGTACCAACTTGGTGCCACCAGACCTCATAGTGTTAATTTATATCCTATCTGTTTGGAATTGTATGATATTTGAATACCAGTCAATAACAGATGAACTAACTTCGCCCATTTATCAACGATAATTTGTTGCACTCGTTTAAATGGACATAAAATACGTTACATCTTTATAAATGATCAAAAACTTGCCAAAGCCTAAGCAGTTTGCGCACTTAAGTGTCCTGGTCTCGGGAGTCACGTTGAGCCACTTAATGTAACGAGTTCGATCTGTCTGTATCCACGGGAAAACGTGGCTGTAATCGAACGGATGCGTGCTGCAGGACATACACGCGTCACGGTTCCCGCGGGAGGCTGCGCTCGATCGTTTCCTAAGAGCTGCTTATGCAACTTTGATGACGTTCTGCCGATTCCTGCCACCATTCCCGGCGCCTTCCCCCATCTGCGAAGCTACGTAAACGCGTGCAAGCGATATCCTCGCTGGACCCTATTTCGCTGCTCTTTGTCTCGAACGACGTACAGGTTTTCTGAGAGCAAAAGTTTTGCCCTGCCCGAAGTTGTTTATCTTCAAAGACTTCAATTTCCTGCGACTATGAATTTTTGTTCTGTATTCCAAAATTCTTACATCGATTCTTCGATCGACTATTTTAACCCCTTGACGTTCTTCGACGAGTCTGATTTATGATAATAATATTGGACCAAACATAGATATCACGAATTTGACTCGTAGAATGAAGATGGAGCCATATATAGCCATATATGTATTGATGAGATTATTCTATTATGATCTTGGGAAATAGGCAAAATAAGTAACCACTTGTGCGTTGCTTTGAAATAGAGTTTTAATTTAGTTAAAATAACTATTTACATTATAAGACATTTAAAATTTATTCTTCAAATGTCAATTCCCTTTTATAATCCTTTCTTTATTGATCACTTTGGTTAAAAATTTGACTTAGTTTCCACACTCCTTTTCACCTGTCATTCCAACACGTCTCTTCTTTCCTCATTCCTCATTCTCCTTTCTTATCTCTATCTCTCTATCTACCCTACTGGCACTTGGAGGTGTGCCGCCAAATTTAAATTAAAGAAATTCATTTTCTTTTCATACATAAAAATAGTTTGTTGGGAGAGGTAATATAGGAATGCGATTGAGTGGATGCGAGTTTAGAAAAATGTGAAGAGTGCTTAAATTGAGTGATAGCCATGTGAACGTAGAAAGTTTGAACTCGAGTGTTTTTGAGCCGCAAAAATTGAGCACTCTACCAAATAAATAAAAATAAACTTTCCCATAATGATAACTGAAACATTTGAAACTTTCTATCGATTGAACTCGGATTTCGTCGAACTACACGGTACGGGGTTAAAGAATCCGTCAAGGTTGAAATTCTCGGTCAAAACTTCGTCGACGAGACCTAGCCCATGCCGGTCGCGTGTCTATTCGCGGCGTTTCCAATCATTGTAAAACCCCGACGGAAACGTCGACCCATAAACCGATCGGGGAAACGATACCCGGGGCCGGTGCGTATTATAGCAGAGGAAAGAGGTCGTGCGTGGATATAGGTATGCATAATGTAGGACGTAAGAGAGCGCGCGGATGCGCGCGTCAGATCGTAATGGACGCGATGCGTTATCTGAAAATGGTTTTACAAGGGCGACGCACCGCTCCAGGCCCCCATAAAACCCCCAGCAGGTTTCGTTTCCCCGGTAGCGAGCTGCGAAAAGGGAGGCGAGAAACGCCGCGAAACGGAACCCGTCGCGCGGGGAGAACCGAATCTTCGTATACGATCTTCCGCATCGCGGTTCCGCGTCTTTTCCTTCCGCGATCGTTCCTCGAGGACTCGCGACGACTCTCGAGGCGCTCGTGCCATTCTATGAAATTGGTTTCGCCGGCGAGCGCGACGAATTTATAATTGCGTGACAGGTCGCGATAAGGGCGGAGAAAATCGGCGTTGACTTTTATCTTGTTTTGTACGTCGATTTAGCTGCGAGCACGGTGTGTTGTTTCCGAAAGACTTCCCAACTTTATTGTAATCGTCTTGTTTGGCGAAAAGGTTTGCTCTTGATGAGGTTGATAATGTTACAATCGGGATGTTGTTCAAGTGTCAAAAATTTGAACGACAGAATTGAGTTGTTTTAGTTGAATATATACCATATGTTGGAGAGCCCTAGTCTTGTTTTTGTCGATTTAGCTGCGAGAGCGGCGTGTTGCTCCTGAAAGACTTCCTGACTTTATTGTAATCACCTTGTATGGCAAAAAGGATTGCTTTTGATGAGGTTGATAATGTTGCAATCGGGATGTTGTTCAGGTGTCAAAAATTTGAACGACAGAGCTAAGTTGTTTTAGTTTAACACGTTGAGTGCCACGGAGGTCACCGGTGACCGGCGCGTTCAGATTGTTACAAAATACATAATTTGGACATTTTGTGGAGAAATTAATGCAGTAAAAAATATCTAAAAGTAGTTACACTTATTTATTGTAAGTAATATTTCAACAGTGTCGAAATAAGATAAAGATAAGTATCGTATAATAGAAAATTCATCGTGGCGCCACAAGCAAACCCTGTAAAACTGGCGTGACATTCAACGTGTTAATATATACGCTGGAGAGCCCTTTGCAGATCTTCGTGGTTGTCCCTCAATGCTTTCAATTGCCCGATATTTATACCAAAAGTGACGGCTATCCCGAGCCAATCACCATTGCTTGAAAGTGTTGTAGTAAGCGAGGACTGGTCACCGCTTCCCTTTCACGCTTGGACCGGTATAGGATCGTCATTCTACATACTTCAACCCTAATTTAGAACGCAAAATATCTGTACTTGGAAAATTGATAGTGAAATTGTCTGATATAATTATTGGCAAGAAAATCAAAAAACATTTCAAAATGCAAAGGGTTAATCACAGACCGCAGAACCCGTTGATACATCACGTTTACGCGTCAGGTTACCGATTACTCTCCTGAACCGGTCACCGTCCAGCTTTTCTCACGGAAGCTATCACACGCGCGTTAGTCGCGGGCATAATAGGCAATCAGCATTTTCGAGCGGGTACAAGCGGCCAGGAGCGCGCCGCCGATAATCGTTAAGGGGGGTAGAATTTTACGAACGCGGAAACGCGTCGACCGGACAGGATCACGTTTCACATTTATCAATCGTGGCGTCGTTGCCGCGATAAGGAGCGTTTACACGCGCGAAACGGCGGGGCGTCTGGTAATCCAGCGCGCGTTCGCGGTCCCCTGGATCGGTCGAGTAGCCGGGAACGCAAAAGAAACGTGGAAAAAAAGCCGATTCTGCCTCCCCCCTCCCTCCCCCCGCATCTCGATGTACCTGTTCCTCGGGGGATATTAACGAACGTACGTGTACTCGCGGCGATCGGCCCAGCAGCACGCCTCCGAATCTCCGCGTTCTCTTTTTTGCGAATTCGACCAAAGGCGTCGTCGATCGATATCGGTCGCGGCCATCCCCTGCCCCCCACCCCTGGATCGGTTCCCCCGCGATCTCCCGCTCTTTGTCTCAGATCTTAATTTACGGCCGGGTTATCGACTCGCAGAAGAGTCGTCCACCCTTTCTCCGCGCTTCCTCCCCTAACCGGGACTCGATCTCTGTCACCGGGACCTCTATCGGCCTCGCGGTAATTATCTTCGTTTTTCAACGGCGAGCTGAAGTCGATTCGTTTTAATACCCGAACCGATGCGTCTCTCCGTTCGCGTGTGGTCCGCGGCAGGTACTCTGTGGAACCCTAAACAGCTTCCGATTTTGGGGACCGTCGCTCGCGGCTGTTCGGTTTAGAATCGGTCTCTTAACACTTTACCGACCGGAAGCCTATTAATCGGCTTTTTATATGCTTCAGTTTGTAAGTTTTGTAATGTTCCCTTACACGAAGGTGACTATTTTAAGCAAAATCGTATATATATACTGTAAAGAGATGTTAAACTATTAATTATTCAAAGGAAATCATTGTGTTCGATTCATTAATGATATATCCTCTGCGAAGTTAGTAAACTGGTCAGGAATAAATTGATTCACGAGCGGTCGGTAAAGTGTTAAATGGGGTTGAAATAAAATAATAAACTCGATAGATTTGTGCCCAGCACTTGTCATGATTATGACAATATTCTGAATCTGCTCAATACGTGCTCCCCCGAAAATAGAAGAATTCTTGCTGATCTTATGCTTATTTACAAACTACTTAACCGCATTATTGTCTGTCGGTCAATGTTTGAGCTATTTAAATTTTACACGCCTAAAAGTTCCCTTAGGAATTTTGATCTTTTTTATGTTGCACCTTTTTTACTAATAGATTATGTATGCTTGCAAATCACTATCGACTTTCTCTGTTAAAAATGCTCAAGAACCAGAATGTAGTATACTGTAAACATTTAAATACTTAAGCTGCTATGTATTTTTCCTTCTGATACCAAAGGACTTATGTTTGTCAATAAACTATTACTATTATAATTATTATTAAAAGCTTTTGAGCTGTGTACACATGTTAGGGTATCTTCTGTATATATCTTAGCATTTGGATATTCTTGGAAATTCTATTTCGATTCCGTTAGACGAAATCAACATTCCTTGCAATTCTGCTACCACACTTTCTCACCTTACCAGTAGAACAAAACCGAACCAGCAAATATTCATCAACGATAACTCGTTCACGCTGGCTTCCTTCTAAGCTGTCGTTTCAACGCCACACGATCATCCCGCCATCCCCGGGTCAGAAACAGGATCTCGTTAGCAGGAACAAGTTCGACGGGACCTCTTTGCTCGTATTCATTTTCCAGCAAGTTCACCGGGGACGTTATCGCCCGGACGGGGCTCGAGGTCCGTAAAAGCGGCGACGTGTTTCGTGTCCTCTCCGTTTCCTTCGGCCGCCGTTTCCTGCGTATGAATAAGCCGGGGTTACACCCTCCGGCTGCCGTGAGACACCCTTTGCCGGCGCACAAAGCTCGCTGGCTGCTCGTCGCCGGAAAACTCGTCCTCTCCTCCCGGTGTGTCCCTCTCTTTTCCCTCTTCCGCCGTCCTCTCCTCACCACCACCCTCCTTCCTCGATTCGTCGTCGCCTCCGCCATCGGGAAGTCCTTCCAGCGTTGATTTACCGGCGGACTAGCCGGGCTCGTTGTTCGCCGACCGTCTACACGCCACGCTCGCTCTATTTCGCTGTCCCTGCTCGTACTCTTCTTGTTCCGGGAACGTTACACGCGTAAATGGAAGCTCGGGATTCCCGCGGCGTGGCGTGCACTTTCCCGTGCCTCGCGAATCGCGATCGCGATCACGGCCGACGATGTTTGGACGAGATTGGTAGAGGAACGACTGCGCTTTTTAACCCTTTGCGCTCGAGAGGTGACTGTTAGTCACCAAATGATAGTCTCAAGTTTTCAGATTTTAGTTAGTTTGTTTACTAGTTAGGTTCAAAGGGTGAATAGTGATACGGTCACCTCTCGAGTGCAAAGGGTTAATTTGCCCGACTGTTTTAACCCCTTGATATACCTCTTTTTGTGCCATTGTAGATTTTAACGTCTCCGATACGTGAAGAACCGTCTATATGTATTCCAGAATATGTTTGGAATGTTTCATATATTTTACAGAACAACTAATTTATTATTTTATGATGTAGCTAATTTCAAAGTACATTTTACAACATTTTGTGTTTTTAAGCTTGCTAATTGGATTAGAGCCATTTAGGTTGTTCAAGAATTGCCGTTTATTGTTATTATCTTATGTGAAGCCTTTGCAATTGGTCGAGGAAGCAGAAGTAATGATCGATGTAAATGATTGCTACTATTGCGAAACAAAAATGAAGGGAAAGTTAGTATAGAACGTAAATTTTCTTTCCGTACTAATTTGCAAAGGTTCGCCAACGACTTCGAGCGTCCAACGGATCAGAGTGTACAGTAATGAACAAAAGTTTAAGACGAAAGAACAACGTAGATCATATTGTTATGATCTATTCATTTTTATTGTTACTATAGTAGAACACTATTTACTGATTAGCATAGAATGCAAATTTCGTTTATCATGCTATTCCTTATAAATTAGTTACTCTTTGCTGTCTTAAACGTCTTTTCGCTATTCTAACTGCCTCGTAGCCGGGTTAAACCTGCATCCACAGATTCGTATCCGCCTCCATAACCTTTCAAATGCGACTTTTACGTCGCACGAAAAGGAAAAGGACCGGCGGGATCGCGTATTTAATCGACTTAATAATTTAATTACACAGCGCAGGAGGTCGATATCGGAACGGACGAACGTTAATTCGCCGCCACGATTTACATCTTTCTTGTCGATATACAGGAGGACCTCGCGAGTACCGCGCCGCTACAAGAGCTCGCCGACCGGGCAGAAAACACCGAGTTCTGTCCTCGCGGAATTAGCATACCGGTTTATTAATTACACCGTCTCGCCCCGCGCCGCCCCTCGCCCGGGCCCGTCCCTTGTCCGGGAACGGACCGGTACAAGATTTCGTTCTCGATTCCCGGTACAAGCAACGAGGAGATGCGCCTTTTTCCTCGTTTTCGAGCGTGCAACATAAATCTCTGTTCGCGGTCGGTTGAAGAGGCCGCGTCGACGTTCGCCGTTCTTTTTTTCCACGTTCCATCGCGAGCGCATGTAGCCGCGTCCGCACCTGGTTATTACTGGGTAACGAGTTTGATAGCGAGTTATTATTCGCAAGGACGACACGGGGGAGGGGGGGGGGGGCGAAGGTAGGCTGCGGCAAGGAAAACGGGAAACTCGCTGTTTGGATGCGTTCCAAACGTCGAGCTGCTTTTAATCCCTTTAATTCTTTCGGTTTGGTTCATTTCATACGAATGAACTGTACACGTTCAATTTATAGCGCGTACGAAAAATATTTTTTTAACCTCCTTGGCTTAGAACGACGAGTGCTTAGAAATTCGTGAGCACAAAAATCATACTACTCTAAACTCATTCCCATAACACAAACTTAAGTCTAAAATTGCTCGTACAATACATTCATAAACGCCACACTCATCCTTCCATACAACATCACTCACTTT
This sequence comes from Tetrapedia diversipes, assembly GCA_033822845.1. Taxonomy (NCBI): domain Eukaryota; kingdom Metazoa; phylum Arthropoda; class Insecta; order Hymenoptera; family Apidae; genus Tetrapedia; species Tetrapedia diversipes. The sequence continues at coordinate 309,067 of JAOPTO010001573.1, read as the reverse complement.
CATACCTTATTATACTATACTCTATGATAAACCAGTATCACAGATATGTCTCCGCAAAAATAAACAATTAAAATTTACCAAGTCAAATCTGTACGAGTTTGTTGTGTCAGTAAGCGAGCGTCCACCACAGAAGTCAACAAACTGTCCTATTGGGAATGGGGTTTCATATTGCTAAATAAAATGCACTCTTGTTTGTGAAACAATACTTTGATACTTTATTATTACACGAGGAAGGGCTTTTTGTCCGTACCTAGCGAGCTTTGTCACAAGACTAGCAAAACTCAGTGGTCGAAATTCCTACAACCCCGTTCGGGTCCTTCAGTCCCTATTGTTCCATTTCTCGATGTTTTCGAACTTTCTGAAATGCCAGATGGGACTGGCTTAGCTTCTTGGAAGAAGCCCTTGAGAAATTACGTTAAAAGAAAGCTGGTTTATGGTTAACTTTTGCTTCGCAGTATTTCTGTATTCAATTTCTAACATGTCCCCAACACATCCTAAGGGAGAAAAGCGTGAACGATGGACGATAAACGCGAAAGCGCGGAGTGGTCGTTTAATGAGATTACGATCTCAGTTGATCGAGAGGAAACGGGAGACGGTCGTTGGTAGGACGTTTTATATACGCGGCAATCGGGCCGGGAAGATAAAGGGTCACTTAAAATCAGCTTAGCTTTAGACGTATAAGAGAGTTGTTCCCTGGCAGCAGCCTCGTTACGAGTAATCCCTTTTCTCTTTCTGTTTCAGGTGAGTACCAAAACACATCCAATTTCGAGTCTCCCGGTCCCCCATGGGACCCGGATCGAATTTCGCATATATATATATATGTATATACAAGGGACATCTGTATGTAAGTAGTAGAAGCATGCGATCTCTGCTTGATCACGGTCGTTCGATTCTTAGAATACGGCGAATCACCGATGCGAAAAGTAATCGGGACACCCTCGCAAATCCCAGCTCGATCTTTCCAACAAGAATTGCTTCTCCCCTCTCCTCTTCGCTCCCACCCCCCGCCCTCACCGTCTCTCTAGTTCCTTTTTCCTCCCGCAAGATTGTTCCTGCTCCGTCTTTCTCTCGCTGTATATTTCTGCCCGTGAATCTCCCTATATCCGAATGCAATCTAGAACGCATTTTGCGGCCGTCCTGCAGGACGTATACATCTCCCGGCGTATTATGGAATAGAATGGAAGGAAAACGGGATGTAGAAACCGAGCGGAAAGAGTAGGCCTCGGAGGCTCATAACCCCATCAGGGTTTGTCCCAGGGGCGGCATAACACACCCCCGTCCTCCATCCCTTGCGCTTGGCCCGCGTCTTAAAACCGCCTCTTGCGGTCTCCAGGACCACCACCGGATCTTACCTTCTCTCCTTCCTTCATCTTCCTCCTTTCTCTTTTCCATCTCCTTTTGGGATCTTTCTCCTCCATCCTGCGTCGAGTTTCTTCGAAGCTGATGGCGGGGTTTCCACAAAAAAAAAAAGGGAAAAACCGACGTCGCCCCCGTATGGTTCGCGGGGATTGAAAAGAGGCCTTAGTTACCCACCAGAGACCCGACGACCGCGTTCGCGAACGGAATGAATTTTCGTATTTTCCGCGAGGGCACCACCCCAAACAGGAAACTCGTTATTAATTTCCCGTTCCCCGATGCCGCGGGGAACTTAACTTTTTACCCTCGCTCGCCCGATTTTCTCGTCCCGCTACAAGCTCGCGAGGGAGCGATCCCGTGGAGAAGAAGCGGTCGGAAATGATGGCTGAGCGCTACTTCGTTTATCTTCTAGGTACCATTGCGAACACGGTTTTTGGAACGTTTAAACGTTCATCGACAATTCTTCTGTTGCATCTTTGACGATCTTACCCTAATGTACCCTAAAGGATATTATTCTGTACAAGGCAAAGAGTACAATGTTGCCACCTTAAATTATTTTTACATTAGAACTACGACAATTATAGCGTACTTATTTGCATGGAAAAGATCAAATTGAAAATTATATAAAAAGATATTGTAAACAGATATAGAAAACAAATCTTTATTTATACTTTCTGTAGAAAATCTAGTAAATTTTGGAAGCTTTACCAGATTGAATTTATAAGGGTGCTATGAATAATCACCAATTGGTCATTTTGACTGTTGTGGTAGTTCTAGTGTTAAAAAATTGCATTTTTAAAAATGTGCGAAAGTCGAGGGTCGCCTGTATACATTCTCGCACGGTAGCTCGGAAAAAAAATGGGTCCCCGGGCAAGTGGCGCGTAAATTTATTTAGAAACCATCGAGGAAGAAGCTGCTATCGATACCACTCGTGGCCGGACATCCTCTGAAGTATTCACGAGCCACGGAGCGAGACAAAGGGCGGTCGAGCGGGGCCGGATAAAGACGCGAAGAGCTCCGTTAACCCACGTAGCCCGTCTCTGCTCCCCCCCTGTCCTCAGACGCTTCTTTTTCCCTCCCCCTGGCCCGCACGTTCCCCGTGGCCGTTTCTTGGTAAAACGAAAGGCGTACGGACGGTCGCCTCGGGGCCTCGGCGTAGCCCGATAATGGAGGCCGCTAATAAATTCACCCGTTAATATAAAATAATCGTTAAATGCACTTAGGACATACTTACGGCGCCGCTGGCTACGGAGCTCGGCCTTTTTCTCCTCTTCCTTTTTTATCGGGACCACTTCGTCGTCCCGACGCGTCTTCGACCTCTTGCACGAGGCGCCCCTCTCGGCGAACAAAAATGAAAGAAGCTCATTTTGTTGCCGGCTCCACGGAACGTGTCCTGCTTTATACCTGCCCGGATATTGCGGTGTACACGCGGGGAATCGGGTGATTGAGGTCTAGTGGATTTCGATGTAATACGCGGGGTGGTTAGAGGTGTGTCAGTGGTCGGTGATCCACGGCTGTCTGTGGCTGACTGGTCTTTTCTACTGAACTTGCGAGTTTGGAGTTTCTAGTCTGGTCGTTTCAGAAATCCTCAGCTGAAATTTTATCTGAAAGTTATATTTCAAATGGTATAAAGTGTTCTTCAAAAAATTAACAAAGATAAAGTGATTTAACCCTTTGAGTGGTAAATACTCCCGTTCGAAGTGCTTTACGTGGATAGCGCTTTATTAGCAATTGTGTTGCTCTAAAATTGGCAAACGCATATTTTCGTCTATGATCCCTACGAGCAACTTTTCTCAACACTAAAAGGTTAACACCGAAATGTGTAGCCACGGAAAAAGTCATAAGGTGAAAAAAAACAAAAATTGACAAACGCATATATGCATCCAAAATCTCTACTGCCATCAAACGCATAAATGCGTCCATAGCACTCAAAAGGTTAACAATTACCTCATCGATCTTTTCTGACACTCTCTCTTCAAATTTTCCACAGCACGAATTCATGGCGTCGCGCACGCAATAAAGTTACAATGTTACGCGTCTATAAAACGATTACACCGCTTGAGTTACGATCTCGCAAAATTTTGCGCCGCATTCGGTGGGTTTGATTGGCCGTCCACAGAAAGCGGACGCCGCGGCGTCTATTTCCGTTTCGGCGGGCGGTTTCTGCCAGGCGTATCGCGTCGTCGACATGATTAGCGGTCGTGTAAACTGAAATGTTAAGACATGACTGGGCACGCACGGTGACACGCGGTGCTACCGGGCTCGTCGTAATGTATCAAGGCGTACACGCATCGCTGGCGTTGGACGCCGACGCGTTTCGCGGCCCGCGCCCATTACCAACGCGAGGATCCTCGAGAGTCGCGCCGGAATCGTCTCGAGCGTTTCCTGTTCCCCTCTTATGCGTCCTGTTCCGTTACTGCGGAAGTCGCTCCTGGCTGTACTTTTTGAAGATCGTTGTGTTTGTTGCTTTTGGAAATTAGGAATTGAAATGAATGAGTTAGGGCACTGTGACGACCTTCCTGCTCTCGTCAGTAAGAGGAATCAATCGATGAACTCGAGTCCATCACGGTTTCTATAGATATGAGTTCTGAACTGACCCCTCCTATCCTCGTGTTTAAAACACGGGTCTTCTAGATAGCCTAATCGATGAGTTCAATAACAGATCTTGAAGGAAACACCACCTTCTCTTTTCTTCCCCTTTTACTACTCTTTCCTTTACATCAGCCACAGTCACCGAGGTTCTGTGTTAAAATCTTGCTGCTAGAGCTAAAGCTATCGTTCGATTAAAAATTAAGTTAAATTGATTACCAAGTTAATTAATTTTTAAATAGAAATTATCAATAATTGTTTAAGAAAAGTAGTTAGCACAGTTTGTTGAAAAGAAAAGTTATATTAATAAAGTGTTGATTACTGTGAGATAGAATAGCAACTGTTCTTTTTTAATTATTCACAGTTTCGAGCAAAGCAAAAGAGTACTAATGTTTCCAGTAGTTTAACACTATTCCTACCACAACCGGTCAACTGACCGTTTTTAAAATTTCGATTAAAATTTCATAGATACAACGTAATTGAATCGCCTTTAAACTTTAGACTTTTTCTCAAATATACGTATAATACATTTTTCAATATTCACTTCTTTTTTCATTGTGTACTTTTTGAGAAAAATTTATAGTCTGTCTTACGTGGGAATGTCGCGGTAGGAACAGGTATACGTGAAGTGTCGGTAGGAATAGTGTTAAATAATCAATATTTATTTTTTGTACGAATGCTGAAACCTCAAGGACAATCGGATTATCGAAGTTACCGAAATGTACAAGAAACGTGTTAACGCGAGGGGGCGACACAAACACGAGAGGGTGGAACAAATACTGTTGGCGGAGTTCGACGCGCTCCAATTGTAATTTCCTCCAGCGAAACGCGGCGTCGCGGCGACTCGCGGTCGCCGGTTCGACGGTGAAAAGGAAGCGCGTCGCCCCTCCGTCAAAGTTAATCCCTGCCGCGTCTCGAATCGGTCGAGAGCCGAGAGCATAATTCAGGGATCCGTAACTTTACCCCTTTCACGTGTTCCCTATCGTCGAGAAACTCCGCGGGGCAAGTAATTTCCGGATGACGGTGATATATAGGATGACTCCGGCACGGGAAGTTTTCGCGCTCCGGCGCGCGAGACCACCGCGTATAAAGTCTGCGCGGGAAAAACGATCTCTCCTTAATTATGATCGAGCGAACCTTGCTTAACGAACCTTTGCCGGCGAGCTGTTCGAAACCGTGGCACGATTCGAATGCATGATTTTCTGGTTTAACGCCGAGCTGAATTGTTCTGAATTGTTAAACTGAAAATAACTATGCTATAGCGATATAGATAATACAGTATTCTCCTTAATTTAGATTTCTAGAAATCTAAAATGTGATACTGTGATAAATATATTTGATAATATAATTATTATTAAACCTATATTAATATTTATATTTGTAATATAGATATTTATACCACTATGCTAATATTTCACTACTATATTATTGTACTATGCTAGCATATCTTAGTAATACTATGGTAGTGATAGTTGCAATATTGAAAGAAAAAATGACGATGCTATAGTGATACTGATAATATAGTATTCCCCTCGATTCAGATTTTTAGAAATCCAATATGTAATATTGTGATAAAGTAGCATAGGTATTTATACCACTATACTAATATTTGACCACAATACTGCTGTACTAGTACCGCTTAATAATTTCAATATTTCTCTGCAATTTAATTCTTCGAAACGTAAGATAACACAGGTAGAGTTAGGTAAACAAAATTTCTCATCGCCGCGTGAATTTCTCCGATTCGAGCGGGAATCCCACCGTTCTCGTATTCCCGTCACGTACGCGACTTTATGCACGGCAGAAAAATCCCGACCGCCGGACAACCAACGTCGCGTAATCGAGAGCTCTTAATTAAACCGGCGGTACACGTGGTCGGGGTTCTCGCGTCCGCTCATTATTCGCGGGTAATCAAACGGAACAAGTGGGGGCTCTGTAATATAGCAGCAGAGGTCCGCGAGGAGAAGAAGGAGGAGGGTTGTAGAGAGCGAGACGAGGTCCGCGTGTACCTGCGTCGAACGGGACGGAGCGATCCGTGGAGCCAACGCGCGGGAGAAAGAAGAGGAGAGAAAGGAGAAGGGAAGGGCTCGATTCGCGCCTCATTGCCGTCTAAGCGAGAGCCATATCTCTTTGTGGAAACACGAGCCCATGCATCTCCCGCCTTCACCCTGTTCATCTTCCGCGATCCGCTGGAAGGGCCCCTCTAACGAACTCGACGTCCACTTAGAGGGCCTGAAAGGAGCCCCGTAACGAGCAACCCCACCCCCGCGAAAACTCGAACTTGCGAGCCACGCTCGGATGCGGCTCTCGCGCCTTCGGGGCCGTCACGTCGCGACGCTCGCGTGCACGCGTCCGCTTTCGATACGCACTTATGTGTGCGCGCGTGTTTATGCATGTACGGTGACTTCAAAAAGTATTAGTACACTAAGTCAGAAGTAAATTTGTTTAACTCTTAAATTCTGAGTCTGATACAAGTATTTGATAAAACTTTGACCGTATGTAGATCGTAATATTATACGCATGAATTAATCTCTTTTTTTTTATCTAAATGTGATTTTAAAGGGGTGAAACCAACGTTGAAGTTTCTGAGTATTCTCTCATTTTTTAAAGGTAACTTTGTAATGGCACTTGATGAAGCAAAGCCTTTCAAATAGAAAATGCTTCGCCCTGTAACTAAAAAAAAAGAACACAAAATCTTGTATTCAAAGCGTGAAAAATCGCTGAAACTTTGAGATTCGTTATCAGCCCCCTTACAAGATATTTTGCCGCCAAAAAAATTGTTCCACGCAGGACACACTATGCTCTGTACACATATAAAGTTTCATTGAAATCAGAATTTCAGAAGTAGATGAATTTCCTTATAATACAGTCTACGAATACTTTTTGGAGCCACTGTATGTATGCATATATCTATATGTGTTCACGTGTGCCTGCGTGTGTATGTATATGTAGTATGTGTGCATGTATGTATGTATGTATGTATGTATATGTATGTAGTGTGTGTGTGTTTGTGTACCTGTGTACGATCGCACCACGCATCGGACTGACCCAATATTTTAATAAAGCGCACGGCCACCACCTGTAACTAACCGACTAACCTGTGGCCAACGGAGGCCGTGGAACGGAGGAACGGTAGAAGAGGGACAGGTTATAGGTGTCGCGGTGAGAAAGAGAGAGAGACGCGCAACGCGGCGCATCGTGATGTACGGGCAATCAGCGGCATTAATGCACCGCATGCGCTGCACGCTCCTATAAACTATATTTATAACACTTCGTAACCGTAATATATCCCGGGGTGTAGCTTATATCCGCGAGGAGACCGTGGAAGAGGGATGGAAGGGTAAGAGAGCGAGGAGTCAGGGAAGAGAAAATAAGAAGGGAAAAAGGACGGAACATTGATTAATCGATAGGGTGTAGTCATTATGCGGAAATTACACCTCTTTGTATAGAATACGCATAAATACAGCATTACCTGCTTGGATCTTCTCTGTTTGCGAATTGCATTCGTATCGTTGATACAGGATCGAAGAAATGTGTGATTAGCGCTTAGTTTCGACGTTTGGTGTTTTCACAATTGAAAATCTTTGACGTTGGTATTATCGGACGACCACGAGTCACCTCTCGTGCGCAAAGGGTTAAAAGTAATGAAATATTAGCGGTAATGCAAGCGCAGCGGTGCGCGCCACCTTCTAGCATATTTATGAAGCGGTTATCGGCGTTACGAATCGACGCAGGGCCGGGGCTTACGAAGCTCGTCCGGGCATTCAATTCAGTTTCTATATCACGCGCCGATCCAATTACACCGTTGGTAGCCCTGCTGAAAGGGCTTCCATTCTCGTGGTGCACGCGGCCTCCGGTATCCGTTGTTGCGCCCCGCGGAAAAATGAAGCGGTCTACCCCCGCCCCACGGCCCTGTTTCAGCTGCTACTATATCCCTAGCGCGATATCGCGTGTATCGATAGCATCGAATATTATACACCGTTCGCGTTGTTCCGTTGATAAAACGCGATCAGGTTGCTTCCTGAGCTACCGACGAGGTGTACAGAAACAATGTTGTTAACGCGTTGCCGCTCGGCTCTTCCTTTTCCGCGAACGATAGTCGCTGGAGCGTTGGAATATTGGATACTTCGTTTATAATGCATTTTATGTTCCATGGGATATTGTTAGGGGTAGGGATGAAAGTAAATCTTTTCTCTCGGTTTGTGTATAACCACGAATTCGTAAGTATTTGATATTTGATATTACACGTATTAATCTTTAATAATATGTATGTTTAATACTTAATAGTATAGTACAGCTTAATATTTATTCTTTTGAAAAATACTGTAATTTTAAGATTTTATGTTCCAGAAAATATTGTTAGGGATAGGGAAGAAAATCTTTTCTCTCGGTTTGTGTATACCTAGGATTCGTAAATATTTTATGTTTAATATTACACATATTAATCTTTAATAATATGTGTGTTTAATACTCAATAGTATAGATCAGCTTAATATTTATTCTTTCGAAGAGTACTGTAATTTTAAGATTTTATGTTCCAGAAAATATTGTTAGGGATAGGGAAGAAAATCTTTTCTCTCGGTTTGTGTATACCTAGGATTCGTAAATATTTTATGTTTAATATTACACATATTAATCTTTAATAATATGTGTGTTTAATACTCAATAGTATAGATCAGCTTAATATTTATTTTTTCGAAGAGTACTGTCATTTTAAGATGTATTAGACAAACTTTCTGTCTTCAAAAATTCCCAATTTGCATTTGTCAATTTCTTCGATATTTCGCTTATTTGCAACGCGATTGTCAGTGTACGAGTAACAATACTTCGTCCCCAGTGATATCCGTCCCTTTGAAGCGCTTAGGCCGAGAGTATTCAGTGCTTAATTTCAATTCTATACATTTCAACTCCGGGTACTCCTTATACACACAACAGAAAACATACTAGATACGACACTCACTTTAGAACGTATACACCATAAACTACCTAACAACACAGTAGACAAAGAACTTGCATATATTAAATTCACTCTCCCCCTCTTATACATAAAACCAACGCTCACAAATCCCAGTGCAATTAAGAGGAACCTCTTATGTGATAAATTTAAAACAGTTATAACAGAGGTTCGCATAGATAATAGTTGAACTGCGAACAAAATTGTGCATCAATAATAATGGTCGTTTTCCGATAAAAGGAATTCACAAGGTTTGCAGGAGGATAAGCAAGGGCTTTACGGCGCGATTCAGTCAATTTCCGGTTAAAGTCGGGGTAAACAGGGCCGACAAGATATTCAAGAGCGCGATCCTCGAAGGACGCAAAGTGGTTGCTGGTGTAGGGTGTATACCTGAGGCTATTTACGGGGGTGGCACGACGACGAGCTGTTATGGCTCGCGGACGCTCGCTGTAGGTTTGTACGAACAGACGTGATACGGAATATATGAATAATAATGGCTCGGCCGTAACGCGAAATCCACCACCTCCGTTGGTCGTTGCACAGTCGTCAACCCTGCTACCCCTCCTCCGTCGACGTGCAACCCCCCCTTGCCGCGCTCGGATCCGCGAACATGATGTACTGCGAGACCGCGATACGGCATGATTCGCTCTGATTAGCGGTATCTGTAACGATAGTCACCCCATGGTCCCATTGTAATCTGGCAGCCGCCTAGCCGCGCCAGAGTAAATATTCTAATGATCGTCGGATTGGTTACCTAGCCGTTTCGCGTGTCCGCGAGTAAGATTTTGCGAGCTGAATAAACTGTAGCAGAAGATATACGTATTTGTGAATAAAAGAGAATAGAAAGTTGTAATTAGATAGGAAAGATTTGCAGTTTAAAATTACAGTGGTCTTTGAAAGAATAAATATTAACCCTTTGCTTTTTCGAGAGGCAACTGCTGATAATCAAACGATTGCGATTTTGCAGATTTCCGGATGCAAATGGTCACGTTTAAAAATTTCAGTAGTCTTTACCTGAATTAAACGAACGTTAACCCCTTGGCCTACACGATATTTGCCAATTGCGCGAGTTATAGTAAATAAGAAAATCGGTCGCACGTCGTGCCATTCAACTGTTCAGCTGTGTACCCGAACTGGCGCAAAATGTATACTTTTCATGACGTATATATTTCAGTGCAATGAAAGGAATTGTGAAATAATAAACAATGTTTAGGTACAAGTAGTAATTTTAAGACGTCTAGGATGTAATTATAATCAAAGGAAAAATATTCGATGTGGAATAACTCAATCGCTTGATCTAATAATAATACGCGGCATCTTATGCACAAATTCCACACCACGAGTCGTGGCTTTTGTTTATGGCACAAATTCTTTACTACGAGTCTGACTCGTGGTTTTCGCTTATGGCACAAATTCTTTACCACGAGTTAGACTCGTGGTTATAGGCCAAAGGGTTAAGATGAGTAAATTCTGATTTCTCGCGCATATATGCGTCCATAGCACTGAAAAGGTTAACCCTTTGCGGACGAGTGTCGGATATATCCGCCCAACTCTCGCACTGCGGCTGGCGTTTGTCTGTCGTAAACGACATGTATAAGATACGCATGGATATACTATCCTAAGAAGTCAAGTTGGCCTAAATTTGTTTGTTTATGATTTTGTTAGATTTTATGAAAAATTTATCTAAATACAGCTTTAGTTTTTATAACACAAATGCGCGACGTAACTATTTTCTTTACTGCTCCGTCCGCAAAGGGTTAATCATAGATTGCCAGTTCCATTTCGATGGGCGGCAATTCCTTATTACCCTTTCCTCTTCTTTCGTGTCAAGTTTAACGCGTTCACGAATTCGGACGAGCAGAATGACTCGAGCTTTCGCCTCGCGTTTCATTCCAACGGTGCAATTATCGGTTACAAAATTGCCGGTTTCATTTCGACGGATGCCTCCACGGTTCTTAGACACGAAACGCGACTCCCTCTCTTTCTTTCTCTTCCTTCGTTGGCCGATCCCGATGATTCGAGGTTCCAGCGTGACTGGCGCGCGAACGTCAGGCCTAAATAAACGTCCCCCTAGCGAGCACCTGCTGCCCACGAATTTCTTTATCCAGCTGCGCGTCTATAAATCGAGAGGCGGACGACGCGAGCGAGCGTATCTTAGAACACCGACAAAGGTCCAGGATACCAGCCTGCTGTACGCACAATCGCGTACTCTTCCGTCCGTTCCTCTGGCTGTTCGGTAAAAACACACGGTTTTAATAAATTACCCGGTTTACCGGTTAATTAAAATTACTGTTGGCGGACGCACAAAGAACACAGGAACTATTTTTGTTGGTAAATTCGTGCTGTTTAACCTGGCGCCCTTGCAAGTTCAGTTTTAATTTTAATTTTTTGAAATAACATCGACGTAAACAATTTGGTATCTACAGAATATTATTTAATATTGTTTATATTAAATTATTATGTAATATGATGTTGTTTGATATTATTTAATAATTGAATTATTAACCGTTTGCAGTACAGGGCTCCACTATGGAGACAATGCAAATAACTTTTAGTTCATAACAGAAGGACGAAGACAAATCGTGTATAGGATATTCCGCTATTGGTCTTTTTATATATTATAACATTTGTATTCATAATCAACAATGACTTTTCTTTTAATGCGCATATCATTTACTTATACATGAATACGATCTTTCCACTGAAATTGCTTCGAGTTACTGGTAATATGAATGAAAAGAAACTTCGAGTGCAAAGGGTTAATAATTAATATTAATATAGAAATTACATTCCATATCCAAAGTATGTATAAAAAGCACGTAACCAGAGTTCTTATAAGGGATGCGATATTATTCAACGTATAAATATAATTTCGCAGTACCTCGTACTACATTAAACAGCTTATTAAATAGCGCAATAAATTTTTTCGCAGTACGTAAATCTTCTCTGCCCACGCTCGCGTAACGCGAAAGCGGTGCCCTGCCTAGCTAAAGGGTTGTCCGTTCACACGATACTCGGTGGTATCGCCAATAATTCTGCCACGTCGAACGCGTTAAACAGCCCTGAATTTTCTATTCAACCCCGGCTCCCGCCTTCTGTTCGTCGAATTTACAGCGCGTCAAAACGTAATTCACGATCGTTTCCCCGCCATTTCCTCTTGCATCTGCCCTTCTTTTACCTTTCTGCTCTTAGAAACCCAAGGAACGTCGCTCGTACTCGGCCACAAGATCCTGTTTATCGCGCGTTTTCGTGCTTTCCCACGCGACGATGCGTCGTCTTCGTCTTCGTTGTGAGTTACGCGGCTCGAATCCGATCTTCATCAGGCGAGACGCTCGCTCGCTCCCACCAGGGGTGTAGGGGTACGCGCGTAAAACGTCCGCGGAGCCATGCAAATTTCTGCGTGGGGGTCTTTGTTGGCCGGAGGATACGTGTTAGCTCGGTGGATACCCTTCTTTCCGGCCCCGCAGGGAGATAAATAATGGTAACGCGACTCCGCGCGATTCTGTCTACCTTGCGTCCGTCTTGTTTGCATAACCAGCCATATCGGTGGTGCCCCGGTGTGGGCCGCGAGCGTCGAGTCGCGGCGGCTCGCTTAACCGAATCAAAGCTCGCCCTGGCTCCGCGATCCTGTTGCCGGTTCTTCCGTCCTTTGTTGCTGGTGTCGCCATCGCGACGCGACGCCGCGGTCGGCCGCTGGCTTTCTTCAAGAGGTGCCTTTTTCACGGTCGAGAACGAATGTGGGTGAATCCTTTTTGGATAGAGAAATATATATATTTTAATGATCAAGTTTGGAGAATTTTTCAGAGGAATTTTTTCAGTGCAGTTTTTTAAGTGTAGGGAGAAGCTTGGTGAAGTTAAATTTAGCGATTTTTGGGAAATCTTGGATTTTTTGTAGGTCGTAACATTACATTTTGGGAAATAAAGCTAATTATACTTGTAATTGTTCAAGTTTGGAGGATTAGAATTTTTTTAGTGCAGTTTTCAAAGTGTGTAGAGAGACCTGGTGCAATTAAGTTTAGCGATACTTGGAAAATCTTGGATTTTTTGTAGGTCATAACATTACATTTTGGGAAATAAAATTAATTATACTTGTAATTATTCGAGTTTGGAGGATTAGAATTTTTTCAGTGCAGTTTTCAAAGTGTGTAGAGAGACCTGGTGAAATTAAATTTAGCAATTTTTCAGATACCTTCGACTTTTTGTTAGTCATAACATTATATTTAGGAAATGAAACTGATTATGCTCGTAATTGTTCGTTTGATCCACAAATTTACATTAATAACATATTTGTTTTTCCTTATTGGAATATAATGGATTCGTACGAATTTCTATGAAGCGGAAATCGCAAACTTCCCCGCTTCTTTTCAAAATTCTATTCAATCATCACCGTGCACAGAGGTGTTTATCAGGGAAAAGCGTCATCTGTCGATAACCTGGCCGACAAAAAACCAGGGAAAGAGGGAGAGATCATCGCAGCATGGCTGAAACGAGGTGACAAAACGAGAACACTAAATTTTCACGAATCATGGTGTGCCCTTTCGCGAATCGATCCAAGCGTGATCGACTGGTGTGATCGCGCATATGAATGCTCAATCGGAAAGTGCGAAGGTTTACGCGTCGTGAGGAAATTCATGCATTGCGCGTAACGTCACCGCCTAGCCGCAGCCATAAAACAGCCTGCGGATTATCGAATGGGGCTTCGCGTAAAAATATCCGGCTGCCAATCCGCGCACGAGCGGTCACCTGCCTCGCGTCGACCTCTTCTTCACGGTGTGCCCCGCTGTCGCGTGGCAAATCGCGTTACGAACTCTCAGGGTGCTTGAGAAGCGGGCGTTTATGATAGGGGTAACCATTTACAAGACGACTGGTAGATTTTTTACGTTTTTAACATTGAGTACTGGTGTATAACCATGCTTGCCATTATTAACACTAGAACTACCGACAATCATAGCGTACTTATTTGCCCGGAAGAGATCACATTGGAAATTACATGAAAAAATACGGAATACATATGAAATAAATCTTTATTTATACCTTCTACGAAAAATCATAGGAAATTTTGGAAGCTTTACCACAGTAAATTTATAAGGTTGCTATAAGTAATCTTCAACCAGTCTCATTTTGACTGCTGTGGTAGTTCTAGTGTTAAAGAGCACAAGTTTTTATAAAAACCAAAAAAACGGCTAATATGTATGAAACTTATTGCTGCTTAAACAGAACACACTCAATATTGGTTCGATAACTTTGAACACGGTACCAACGTGGTACTACTCGCATGTGCCCAATAATTTTCGCATGGCAGCAACGTGGTGCTGCTGGACCGCATAGTGTTAACAAGAACGAGAAAAATAATTGTTAAATGGAAAGCTCAAGAGTACTTGAAATTTATTAAAATGTGAAACAAGAGATCTAATCGCTATCGATTAACTTGTTATAAATTCAAACCTACACAAATTCTTTAAACATTAAAATTCGTAGCAGTCTCCAAAAGAGTGTGGCGACGCGAGAAATTTTGCAGTCCCTAAGAATTTGACAGTTGAAGCAATGTTCACAAACAGTTCACCAATGGCCATCGTGGCGTCAGAGGAGAAACAATGGCCGATCATAGAAAACCAACCATATGGCAGTTAAAATGTTAACTCTGCTTCATCAAACAACGACCCAAGTCTGACGATTAAATGCAACCCCGATAGAATTATAAATGCAAGCGAAAGATTAACAGTTCACGCAGTCAAAGTGTTAATACCAATTTACAGATTAACCCCTAAATCCTAAACGAGTATAACAGCCAGGCGTGCTACAACTCCTAGTAAGAATCATCGCGTGATCCGCGCCGGCAGGACAACGATCGACCGGAACCACGACCATCGCCGGGTCCCAAGGATCGACGTCATCGTGGGCGATTCCCTCGGCAAAAAACTGCCCCGCTGACGGCGTCATTATCGTTATTTAATATCCCGGTCATTAGCGCGTCCCGTCGTGCCACTCGGGAGTGTTGTTTATGTACTCCCGCCTGCTTTCAGGCCGCGCCGCATCCTCGCGGAACGATCGGTTCGCGCGGTTTTTGCGCGCGCGAGCGCCACGCCAGCCAGCTTTGAAGTCTCTGTTCCGAGCGGACTGTGCCGCCGGTTAAATAGCGCGACGCGGCTCCACGACGGTTTAATTATCCTCGTCCGGGTTCGTGGCTGCTGCAACGGAGGATGGTTTCACGGGAACCGCCGGTTATATATCGAGCACCGGTATGCAGGCGGGGAATCGTTAGCCGGAGAGAAGAAGCGATTCGCGGCGGGGGGAGGGGAAGAAGGTGGGCGTCGAGCATTGGATTTAAGTCGGCAAAAAACGTTGGCTGGGAAAAGTGATCGCGTTTGGTGCAACAAGACCGCCGTCTGATCTGGGAACTGCTAGATCGGTACATCGCGTACGGTGGAACGTAAGTGGGAATCGTCAGACAGAAGCAATCTGTTTGAAATTGAATACAGAAATATTGCGAAGCAAAAATGAACTATAATTAAACATAAACCAGCTTTCTTTCAACATACTTTCTTAACACTAGGCTTACAGGACCCTGTCAATTTGATGGGTTCCTGACTTGAGGAGCAAAATTTACAGAAGCAGTTACTATTATTCCTAACAGTGAAAGACATAATTTGTATTCCTTTCACCTCTGTAATTTAAAATTCTGTATAACGTATACCTATTTCACTAGTACATGTACATTAGAAACAGATGTACAGAAATGTCTGTGAATCTAGTGTTAAGGGCTTCTTCCCTGAATCCAAGCCACATCTGGCATTTTAGAAAGTTCGAAAACTTTAAGAAACGGAACAAAGTTGCTGAAGGACCCGGAAGGGGTTGCAAAAATTTCGACAATTGCGTTTTACTAGTCTCATGACAAAGCTTGCAAGGTTAGGTCACAGTTGCCCTTCCTAAATAAACTTCCTGATAAACGAGGAACACTTTGGTTCCGTTGCGTTTAGAGTTTCTAATGTTAGCATCTGTCGCTTTGAAAGGCATTACAGAGCCAGTTTTTATGGTTTATGGTGTATTTGATAGGACAAGCACGTAGTTGAATCGTACGAGTTCGCCAGGCGAAGTTTCGCAAATTTAATTAAGCGGAACATCGGTTGCTCGAGCGGCGCAGCGCGAAACAACCGACTTCCTTTCGCTGGAAGAACCGGATGGATCCTCTTCCTCCCCTTTGTTCTCCGCTACTTCAGTGACCCTTGCTCGGTTCACGCGATCACGATAGGCACGGTACAGTTTGATTTCAGTTTGGGATGATTCCTAACACGTGTAGCTATTCAAAGAGCATGTTAAGGGCTTGCGTTAGGATTGAATAGGAACGATTTCCGATATTTTCGTTATATCTTATCAACTCAAGATACATCCTTCTAACCCTAAAGGGTTATGATTTTGAGTAGAAGGTATAAATAAAGATTTATTTTCTATGTGTTCGGTATGTTTTCACGTAATTTTCAATTTGATTTCTTCCACGCAAATAAGTACACTTTAATTGTCGGTAGTTCTAGTTTTAAGAATCACCGGGGTCGAAAAGAATCGACGTTGTAAATGACACGTGGTTTTTCTCTCGCATAGACACACTTACTGTTGAATTGAAATTAACCAAAGTCGCGGAGATGCGCTAAATGCTACGCGTGTTAGGGATGGGCAGCAAGGGTACTTGGATTAAATAAGAACAACTCGAGGTCCGCTTTCTATAAATTCCTCTCAATGACTACCTTTATTCTTTACTGGTTGTCCTTACACTCCTAGGTTCGGGGGTCGGTCCGAAAATTACCTGCCCCCGACCGGTACACCTTTAGGTGGGGAGGTACAAATTAAATAATGCTTTTTCCCAAATCCGACACTTACCTCCAACAACACACTGTCGCGACGAATCGAACCTCTCTCCCTTCATCCCGAGAAATGTTCCCTGCTCGTTGCGAATATAGGACGAAGGATTTCGGGAAGAGAGATCATTTGGGTTTGTGTAATTGGGACGGCAACGCGTAATAAAGACATACGTCGAACCCATACGTCGTCTCATCATTTTCCTATCACACCCAAATATCCACTCGACTTCGCGAAATTTTCAAACAAACACGAACGCAAATCGCAATACCGATACGCGCAGGTAATTTGTTTAGATAGGCGAAAAGAGTTGCTTGCACGATGAGTAATTGAAAAAGCCCGGTCGATAGGCGCAACTCGGCGTTGCGTACAGCGCTCGTTCGCGCGTTAAGCGTTGCATCAGATAACAGGAAGCGGTGGAAGGCTCTTCGAGATTGGCCGGTTCTTTCGAGCCACGATAATCGACCGCTCTCGTACTCTGTTTTTAGTAATTACTCGGCCTGCTCGTCGATAAGACAAGATGATCGATCGATCCGTACGCGGCGTCCGCGTGTCAGCTACTTGGCCGGCGATAATCATTACTCGCCAGCGCGGGCCGCGCTGCTCTAAGGACGTTTGAATTATGGATCCCGGGTAATTAAGCTATCCACCGAACGATCCCAGACAACGCCTTGCTGCTTTTATATCGACGTCGTCCGCGATACAACAGGATATCTCGATCAGAACGACGCGGGGTCTGCCACGGGGGAAGCAGTCCGCTGTCACGGGGAAATTTCAGAAACAGGATAAATGAACAGCAATTCAAACTTTTAAATAGGTCTCACTGAAAGGGACGCGTAAATTATGCTGAAAGAATCAAGACTGACTTTATTTTTTTATATGATGATTAGGTAATTTTTACGCCGTTCCTGTCTGTGGTTCAGACTTATCGACGAAGATTTTTCTTCGCTTTTGTGTAAACCTCGAATTGAAATTTTGAACTTTTCTATTGAACTTTTAAACACGGATTCCATATAATTTATGGTCCCTTGTAAACAACTGCAAGTAATTAAGATTTAATATCTTTGTTATAAAAGATATTAAATACCATATGATTCTCGAACGATAGTATAGTTAACCCTTTGAGTGGTAAATACTTTCGGTCGAAATGGTACTCTATTAGCAATTGCGTTGCTCTAGGTGGAACAGTTAATTAGTAAGAGTTAAAGATTTTTCTTTGCTTTTGTGTAAACTTCGAACAAAATTTTGAACTTTTCTATTGAACTTTTAGTCGGATTTTAAACACAGAGTATAATTCCATATAATTCATGGCCCCTTGTAAACAACTGTAAGTAACTAAGATTTAACATTTTTGTTATAAAATATATTAAATACCATATGATTCACGAACGATAGTATAGTTAACCCTTTGAGTAGTAAATACTTCCGGTCGAAATGGTGCTCTATTAGAAATTGCGTTGCACTAGATGGAACAGTTAATTAGTACGAGTTGATTAGGTATTCAGATTTTTTTCCCCATTAGAATCTTCGTCAACGTCGAGTCATCCATTCGCAGCAGCGAATGGCGAATTCCGGTTCGGGTTACAGCGTTACACGAGTCCCGGGCAATTGATCCATCGAGGCAGGTAGCAGGCGTGCACCTTTGCGGCTTGCAAGCCTCGTTGGATGCAACGCGAGCCAGGGCACGGACAGGTGATTGTCAGTGCCCCCGGGCGATGCCTGGAGATCTTCATAGAGCGTCGGTTCGCGCGGCTAAAACGAAAACGCGGCGTTGATGCGAGCCGAACGTTGACGTGCACGCTAGCTGCGTGCCCGAGGCGTGGCGACCGAATTAGCAAAAAGTCGGAGTATACGTGGGAATGACAATGATTATTCGATGTAAATCCCACGAAGGATTATTAACACTAGATTTACGGGCATCTCTTGTGTATCTATTGGGTGGTTGCAAAAGTTCATGCACTATTTTGATAGATGGCAAAGCGTGCACTGTTGACTGTTCAATTATTTATTTTATAATCGTATTATTAATCGAATGTTATCTAAATGCTTCGTAATTCAACATAACCTTAAAAATGGGTATATTATTTTGATTAATAAATCAACACCCAGATCGTTACACGTACAGCACCACACAATAGATATCTGGATTATATTTAATTTATTTTATTTTTTATTTATTCATTTAATCCTTGCCTACTAGGCTTAGGATGACTTCCGGTTTACATCTTTACATTTTCTCTTTATAGTGAACTACCCCATTGCACATATTTTTATCTCTTTCTATTATTTACCTTACAAACTAATAATTTAGTAGCCTGCAAATCTAATCTAATCTAGTCGATGTTTCATTTTATATTATGTTTCGTTTCAAGGAATACATCAGAAACTAAGCTATTATACTACTAAGTATAGTATAGTACTACTTAATACATGTTGATAATGAGGGTGCATACATCATTGATTTCCAGTCCCCCTAATATTTAGTACTTAGTACTTGTTAATAATGAGGGTGATCACATCATTGATTAAAGATAAAAACTCCTTAAAAATTTATGCGTTTGAATTTAACGTAAGAAAACGACTTTCCGGTCCCCTTAATTACTTAGTACGTAGTACTCAGTATCTTCGATCACCCGCCAAGACTTCGTCACCCGAAGCTCAGGAACTCGGCGGTGTTCTGATCACGATCTCGGGGAGATAAAAGTTTAACCGGTCCCCGCGAAAGTTTGCGGTGGTGTCCGCGAGTCGGAATGTCGATAAATGCGCGATTACCGCGCAGAAAACGAGGGAACGGAACGGGCCACGGTCGTGCATGTCCTGTGCAAGAGCCGGCGAGGGTCGGTGTGCGTGAAACGTGGCGGTGTGGCCAGTTCGTAAAATCGAATGGACTGTCGTTTTTATATTCCTACGGTACACGCGTTGCAGTCGTTGAAAGCGTTTAATTTTCCGCGTTATGAAGTCTCGCGGCCGGTTTCGATTTCCCTTAACGCGGCCCGCTCCTTAAATATTTTAATTCGCATTCGCCAACGACCGTTGCCGCTGTTATACTTTAAATTATTGCCACTTGCCGTTTATTATCATCGATATGGCGGCAATATCGTATCGTAGGTTGGGGTGGCCCCCCCTCGCGCGCTGGGTATCCCGATTACAAGGATGCCTGCCTGTTTGTGACTCAATCTTATTGATTGTCGACGAGCAACAGGGTGGCGTTCCTCGATCTCTCGCGTCCGTTGCCTCCTTCTGCTTCTCCAAAGGATTCATCGTCGATCCAATTCGATATCGTCGCTTTTACGATCATTTTGTGTATTGGCGATTAGTTCACCATGGATAAAGAAATTTTCGCGCGTGCTCGTGAATTTTAGTTAGAACAAGGTGGACGCAGACGGAATTACGGTTGTCACGGCGAGTTTGGAGGTGAATATTTTACTTTGTCGTGCGCTTTTAGATTTAGTGGGAATTCTTCTTTGTATTAAAATTAAACTTGTTAAAATTAAAGATAAATTGAGATAAGATTAAGATAAATTAAAATAGCGCGTATTAAAATTAAAGATAAATTAAGATTGGATTAAGATAAATTAAGATAGCGCGTATTAAAATTAAAGGTCAAATAGAGGAATAAAACACCACGTATGACCTGTTCAACGTCACACTTATTTCTGTTCTTTTTTTTATAACATCAATTACATACTCTTTGCCACCTTTATTCAAATTTTCCTTCGTCGACAGCAATCCAGAAAATGCTTAATGCATGGCATTCTATGATTCAGTTCGCCTCAGACGCCTTGAACGATTCTCCGCTAACACGCGTGAATATTACAATCGTGAACATCGCGGTCTGTCTATGTAAAACGTAGTACATACACAGCTACCTTACCAGCGCCTGTTCCGTTCGTGGCCCCGGAAGTGTTCGTTGCTTGATATTTATTGCCGCGCGCGCGCGTGGAGCACACAGGGTGCTCGGTTTAAAAATGCATTCCGCGCACAAAAGGGAACCGCGCGCGTGTGCGCGCTCGCACGGCTGGCCAACGGGAAACGGAGGAATTTGTTCCTATTTGTTTGAAAGCGTTATGCAGCTGTCAATGGGTCGAAGCGGCACGGTGTATGTTCGACCGGAACGAGCGGTCAACACTTTTCTCGTGCGCGCATCACGATCTGTTCCATCCGATCGCGTCAATCACTCAAACTCTTCGACGCGCGCCGGTTATCGATGCGCCCCCCCGCTGCCACCGTCGAGCCCGCGATGCAACGCGCGCGCTCTGTGCCCCTGGCTGCACCACGCTTTCGAACATCCGACGTTCTCATTATGAATATTGTATTTTATGACCGCGCGTTTCGATCCCCGGTTATTTTCCTCCTTTTTGCGCCCGGATCGCGACCGCGTTTGTCATGCACGAGTTCATGAGCTTTGCTTTTTTGGGAGAGGCGTCGTTACGTCCACGTTTTTGATGGATTTCGCGCGTCGATACTTCATATCGGGTACTTTGCGTTTTTAGGATAATGTCTTTGTCGAAGACTGCGATTATTTTGGCGCAGCTGCGATTTTTGAAATCTATCTGTACAAATAGAAATACATGTTCTGACTGACTTGACTGATCGTCGCAGAGTCTAAACTATTGAAGTTAGAAATATGAAATTTGGGCGGTGGGTTCTTTAGGTAGGTGGGTTGGTAGGCATCCACTAAGGGATGATTTTTTTATATTCCTGTTGGTAAGAGAAGGAGTCTGAAGGAGAAGGTATAGGAGGAGTGTTTCGTCCAGGTCTTGGACTCATCGGTAAGGCTACCTCCTAGTAGGCCCATGCCTTAGACACAGAGATAGGAAGGAACTGGTCGGAACTTGTTTATGTAGAAACCGCGACGGACTCGAGCACTTGCGAGAAAGGTCATCGGTTGATTCTTCCTAGTGGCGAGGACAGGAAGGTCGCCACATATCGAAACATATAAAAAGACATGTCCTGACTGACTGACTAAACTACTTAAGTTAGAAACATGAAATTTGAGCAATGGATTCCTTCTATGACGTAGGCACCTACTGAGGAAGGATTTTCTGATATTAAATAGGGGTTGAAACGTAGTTTGAATATTCATTAATTTTGAAGCATGATTCCCCTCGTGTCTCTTAACTTGTGGGTACTCGGTCATTTTTTCGTTTCCAAATAATACCTGAACGCCCATTCCTACCCACCATCGTGGACCACCAGCGCGACACGCTAATTACCGATCTTTTCTGGCAA